>JAJJWW010006784.1:0-235141 GCA_023531295.1 Papaver armeniacum
AAAAACAATTGACGTGTCTAAAGTGAACCAAACAACCACGCCAAAAATAAGTTTGGGTGTCTATAGTGAATCAAATAGCCACGCCAGAAGCACTTTGGGTGTCTATAGGGAACCAAAGAGCCACGCCAGAATAATAAATCGTGTGTCTATAGAGTACCAGTACTTAAGTTTTTGGGCACTATATGGCAACGCCTATATGGCTCTGGCGTGTCTATTTCATGCAGAAATAGCCACGCAAGGCAAGCGTGGCTATAAGCTACCTAAAACCACGTCGTGTTACTAAAACCACGCAAAGCGGAAGTCACGCCAAGTCCAAACCAAATTGACGTGTCAAAACCCCTATGGACACGCCAATTTGGCGTGGCAAAAGGGTCTGTTTGTACTAGTGCATGTTCGTGAACCATTAATTCATTCTACGTTTTCCACTACTCGAATATCCTTTATGTGGATAAACTAAAAGTGCGGGTTCTTAATATAAGCATAAGAAAATAAATGGAGCCATATATGCATTTGCTTCACGAAAAAATGAAAAACAAAAAAAGATCAGAGGCAGAAAACATATGTATTCTACACAAATTCTTAACCATGTGACGCTGACGACAAACCACACCTTTAGTCTGTTTTAGACATAACATGAGAGTGATGGATTGTTTGTGTCAATGAATGAGCAGTTTTACCTCATGTGACTGCTGAATTAGATGGAATTTGCAGTAAGATCAACAGTTTAACATATAGAGAAAAAATTAACAACAAGCTTTTGCACATACCAAGCAAGCTCAGACCCTGTATTTGCATGAAATATGTTAATCAACATTCATGTTCCTGTCTCGCTCAGGTATGTTATCCTGTAATCCATGACCATTACCTGTATACCTCAAATCAATCTCACCATTTACACAAATCCTACAAGTCCAAAACAAGATCAAGGGAACAAATAAATAAGCAGTACTGATGACTATAATAGCTGGCATCACAAAAACAACTTCAAATTAAACTAAAACATATGCACATGAACAAACCGAAAGCCTAACGGAGAGATACCTTGTGAACATGAAGTAAACTAATCAAACCAAGGAAACTGACAACAAACATGAATATATAAACACTACACAAGAAAATAACCCAAATGATTGTCATCTACAGTTCAAGACGTCATGCAAAGTAGACTATCTTGTGTAGCTAAACACTACACCAACATTGACTCTTATTCTAAACACTACATTTAGTCAAAACATCGGGAGCATCCGATAAGGAATGAGATCATTTTATCAGCACCGTTGCAATAAATGTATTGCAAATGTAAATGTAAATGCAAATGCCTTCCATGTTCTCAACCTACCTAAAAGACTAAACTAGCCTATTCTGTAACATGTTTTGAGATGGAATGGAACATATTCTGTTCATAACATGTTAAGTACACATCAACTTCAAGATTTAGTTGGAAATATTCTGTAAACCACCATACTATTCAACATTCACGCTGTGACATCTAAGAAGAGTGTAGAAATTACATTGGGGGATACAGGCTTGCATCCAATGATACTTCGCCATGAGTATAAAAGAGAACCTCGTAAAAAAACAAGTCCTGCAAGTTTTTGGTTATTCCCATTGCAGAATTGCAACTAAACTGCCAAAATTACAAAATATTTTAGTTAGATAATAATACAGCAAAAACAATAATAACAACATTTCAACTAATAAGTTCTCGAGTTCAACTAATAAATTTAGATATTTGTATTTATTCGATCGTAATATAATAAAGTTCTCGAGTTCAACTAGCTTATACGTTAATTCATTTCAGTGGAAACAATAATAGCAGCATCTACAACATAATACTTACCAAGTGCTTACCTTTGACAAGCTCTACAATTGCATTAACATTTTTATGCAACTACTAAACTCCATATCCATAGATTAATCTCTCTCGCGTTCCTGGAATAAATCAAAAGATAAACACATTTGGATTAAAAACAATATTAATCAAGAGATTTATCCAATTACTCAGAAGTGGCACATTGAAATGCTGAATATGCATGCTAATAATGTGCTTGACGATACATGATATATTACTTCATTATAACCACCACCTCCCCATCTGTAACATCCACCCCCTGATACTACCAGTCTTCTCCTCCACCATCCCCATAGTCCATACTACGTACTACAAGTAAAAACCAACACATGCCAACTCCCACACCAGTTCATAGTATGAACCCTTACCGCTATAATTCAACACCACAAATGTTACAATTATCATCTCAATACTACTACAAGTCAACTGTCACCACCTTATCACTACAATAATTTACCAACATAGCTGAATTTGAAGGATATACTAACTGAGCAATACCACTTATTTCCAATAGATCTTACACAGACAATGAAGCTGCGGTCTCCTCCCCTGTTAAGATATCCATTACAGTAACCAGCTCCAAACCCCTGAAGAGTAAACCAAGATTCTTCAATTCAAATGAGAAAACAAAATAAGAATCCCAAACCCGAATTTTACTTGCTGATGCTTAAGAAAATGAAACAACAAATCCATCAAAACAAAATCAAAATCGGAAAACACTATCGATAAATCAGGAAAAACAAATGACCTAGATCAGCTTAACATACAATTTCTTGAACAGCTTGTTTTCCCTTCTCCGTTTCCACATCCCACATGTCCATACCAATATGCTTCAGCGGCAAAATTAACAAAATCAATAAAGTATAAATCACAGTTACAAGAAACAGAAAATAGGAAAATTAGGGATTTTGTTTTTGTTTCTTACCCACAATTAGTCAGTTTGTAGATGTAATCTTGAGAATTACCCATAACATAAAGAAATCCAACACGAGGATAGGTTTTCATTTTGTGTTATGTTTTAATTTCTTTAAATGGTTCAAAAACAACATCAATTATTAATCAATTGACAACCTTGAACAGATTTGGGGAGGATTTTAAAATTGGAAACGTGGGTTTTCAGAGAGATCATGAGGAGATGAAGTAAAGAGTTTGTTTAATGATGATGAACATAGTTCAGAAGATAGGGTTTTTCGGTTTGAAGGTGACTACAAGAAAATCGGTGTATTGCAACACGTCATTCGTGTAGCAAGAAGCCTTATTTCATGTAGCAAAAGCCTATTGCCACACAAAAATCTTTTGCCACACCCGTGGCAAGAAACGTGTGACAAAAGTTATCGCCACACCATTGGTATCCCGTGGCAATAATCGAGATTTTATGCCACACCAAACGGTGTGGCAAAGAACATGAGGCAAAAAAATATTTTCTAATTAAATTTTTTTCTTGATATTATTTTATTTAATAATATGGCAATTATTATTTCCCTTTTTGTTGTTATTTTCATTTATTATAATTATTATTTAATTTCAGTTTTCTCTTTTTTTTTTTTTTCATTTATTGCTTTAAATTTCTCCGGATGTTTGACTCAATTCCAAACTATTCTATAAATTTAAGAAAGGAAAATATAAGGCGAACAAAATTCTCATTTGATGAATTAATTTTATTCATATAAAAATTTAGTACATAAATACAGTATGAATTACACAATACATTAATTAAATATGCCAATTCCCCTTCATCATAATTTTCTTCCGTATCCCTTGCTTCAAAAAAAAAATATATCTCTTTCGTAGTCCTGCAAAATCAATACATGTACAAGGAAGATAATTAGATTCATAATCAAAAATTCAAAATCTAAACATCTATGAATAATCGTCTACTTTTATGGGAGATTTGAAGGTTACCCTTGCACTGAAAACATCCCCATCTTGATTGCCGTATCAACATATTGTCTTTGCCCTGTAAAATCAAAAACTTTATTAAGATTTTTTTTTTTTTTTTGATGGAAAAAAACTTTATTAAGCTAAAACTAGTTTAAGAAATCAAAACAAAGAAAAAGAACAACAATGGTTAGCAAACTACGTATCTAGAGTAACAAAGAAAAAAAATGGTGGAGTAACAAACCCCTACTTGTGTACAGATCTTTGTAAATTAGCTACTTAACTATTTGAAATCGATGTAGAGACAGTACTCTTTTCACTAACCTTCATCATACCTTTGAAAGTTGAATCATCAAGGCTTTCCCTTCCTTTTTTCCCAAATCAATCAAAATTTCTTCAACCGGATCTGCTCAATATCATAATCAAATAAGAAATAACAAAACTGTTAGAGATAACAACTGAGAAGCCAAAGACACGCTACAATCAACAAGACCTAGTTTAAAGGAGAGTCTTTATGCTATTATTTTGTTCTTCTTGTTAGCGTCAATGTAGCATCATTAGCTATTGAATATCAACCAACTTGTATCTCATTCAACGAGATATAAATATCTTCTCGACTCTACAGATTGAACTGTGGAAGTCATTCACCAAAATACTCTTTCTAACTTGGTATCGCCTTGATCCAAGCTACGCTTCCAATACCTAAAAACCCAAATACCGTAGATGTCTACAACCAATCAACTCCGTAATGCGCAGATTCATCACACGATAACTCTCAAATTAACGAAACAGATTATCCATGTGGAAGACACAGTTCAAACCCATTCTCAAAGGCCATGGATTGGTGGCTTCATAGATGGTACCAAAACCATCCCTTGAGAACCCTACCCAACTCGATCCAGTAAACCACGAGTTATGCAAAGATATGAAGAACAAGACTCACTCTTAGTTGGTTGGCTGAACTCACTCTTACTCGGAATGCCTAGGTGTGGTACGAGATCTTATCTTGCTAAAGAAGTGTGGGATACACTAGAAGCGGGAATATGCTCCAAAGACGAAGTTTCACCAGATGAATCTTAAGAAGCAGCTTCACAACATGAGCAAAGGTAATAAAACTCTCCGAGTCTTTTTAAATGAGGCTAAGGATTTGTTTGCTCAACTTGCAGCATCAGGCTATACAGTCACTGATGATGAGAAAAAGCAATCCATTAGCAATGGATTGAACCAGTGCGTATATGACTCAATCGTCACCACTTTGAGCACAATGGAAGATATGAGCATGGATCACCATTCTACTCGCATCTTCTCAACTTTGATATGAGAATAGCATCGTCAGCTTGAAGAAATACAATGTACCGGTGCCAATGTTGCTTCATTTCGAATGCATCCGGGCGGTAGAGGTGCACCAAGAAACTCAAGCCAACAACATCGGGGGCCTTTCCAACAGCCAAATAATCAGTTCCAGCGCCAATATCAGACTCCTCAGAAAAGCAATTCCAGTGCTGAAAAAATGTCAGATCTGCAAGAAGAAAGGTCACTTGGGTGACGTGTGTAGTTTCGTTACAAACCATCTACCAAACAATCTAAACCTCCTGGCACGCTTATATTGCTCTTCCAAATGGTGCGGGAGGGAATGATTGGGTGATGATAACGGCGAGACTCACCATCTTACGTCGATTTGAGCAACCTTACCATACCTCATGAATACAACCCAGTTTGAAGAAGTGCATGTTGGCAATGGTAATACTCTTAAAATTGCTCATGTTGGTAATGGGGTTTTCACTCATAACTCAAGATCCTTTTTGTTAAATAACATATATCATGTGCTCGATATTAAAACAAACTTGTTGTTTGTTAATCAAGTCTGTGTAAAGACAACAATGTGTTCTTTGAGTTTCACAATTCTCATTTTCTTGTGAAGGCCAAGCATACGGGGATCGTTCTGCTACGAGGATTGAATAGGAATGGGTTGTACGTGTTTGAAGGACTAGACAAGCTGGGCAACTCAGTGAAACCGCAAGCACATGTATCGTCTTCTTTTCCATTGTGGCACCAAAGACTAGGGCATCCCATGTTAAAAACAGTGTCTCAAATTTGTCTTAAACATTCTATTTCTGTTTCCAATAAGAGGTTTGATTTTTGTCACTCTTGCCATCTTAGTAAGAGCAAGAAATTGCCGTTTACCTCAAGTACCACTGTCTATGATAAACCACTGAGCTTGGTAGTCTCAGATATTTGGGTATCTCCCAATATATCAAGGTGCAGTCATCGATATTATTTACTCTTAATGGATGTATTTTCATATTTTACATGGGTGTTTCCTCTTGTGTTACGATCGATGCGCTGCAAACCTTTGTCAACTTCCATAAACAAGTAGAAAACTTGTGGACCATAAAATCAAGGTTTTTCAGTCGGACAATGCTCTAGAATTCAAAAAAAAATTACTTCTTATCTCAATGCGCATGGAATTCAACATCGTTTTTCATGCCCACATACATCTCCACAAAATGGTTTAGCGAACGTAGAATTCGTCATGTTACGAGAATCAGGTCTAGCTTTGCTATTTCATGCGCATATGCCCAAAAGTTTTTGGGCATATGCATTCACTACTTGCTTGCTATCTTATAAATAGACTACCTAAGTACGTATCACAGAGAGTTCTACACCTTTAGAGCTCTATTCAACTTTGAAACCAGACTATAAGTTTCTTCGTGTGTTTGGGTGTCTAGCCTATACGTGTCTTAGGAAGTACAATGCAACAAAACTTGATCCCAGATCTCTACCATGTATCTTCATAGGCTACATCAATGCACACAAAGGGTACGTGTGCCTTCATCGACAAACAAAGGATCTACATATCACGACATGTTCGTTTTGAAGAAAGTACATTCCCATTTCGGTCTCTCATGCGGAACGATTCTCAGCTCTATCATGGTAAAACTCCTTCCAGTACAAGTGTTTTGTTATCTCATCCTTTTGTTAGAAGTGATGTTCTACCTGCCTTGCCAAATACTTCTCAAAGCATTTGCCTGTGCAAAGTGATCTTGGGTTAAACTTCACCGAGATCATAGCTGTGAGTGTCACACAATCTTCACGGTGTGTGTCAAGCTCGGGGGACACACAAGCCCGGTGATAGGTGTAGAATACACCGTATTTAATATCTAGTATTTATGCTTTCTTTGCGAGTTTTCTTGTAAATTATGTGTCTTATGTGTGCTTTTGAGTTTATTAGGTGCAATGGAGTCATTTGGAGCAAAAAGACCAGTTGGAACTCGTTCAAATACAAGATTTCTACTTTTCATTGTGTAGAGGACGAGAAGATGAAGACGATGGCGAAAGAATGGAGTCATTCTGAGTTCGTATGAAGAAGTTATGGGCAAAACAAGAATTCATAAGCAATAAGGGCAATTTTGTTATTTCCAGGGTGAACACTATCCGGAGTCCGAGTAATGGTTAAGGGGCAGCTCTTTTTGGGAGGAATACTAAACGCAGTCCGGGTAATGGTTAAGGGGCTGCCATCAGGTTACCCCTTATCAGAGCAACCAGCTGTCAATAACCGACCCACATTATTTGACCTAGCTAGGCCGAGCTCGACTCATTCAACACATTTTCTTCTTCATTCGGTTGAAATCAGGGGGAAGAACAAAATTGAGAAATTGTTGAGCAGATGAAATTGAGAGTTCTTTGGGTTTGTTGGTTGATAAATTGATAGAAACTAAGGAGGGATTGAAGTTAGAGATCGAAGCAGACACGAATGATTGGGTGAAACACAGAGAGGAATCGAGGTTCTGTGGATGATTTGAAATGTGATTGAGTTTGGGGATCAAACGAAGTTTGGATCTGAAGTGGGCTGGAGACGATTTCTGGGTTCGATTTATGAGGATGAGCTCGAGCACAGATGCAGTGAGACAAGGAAAAAGGGAAATTCACAAGAAACAGAAATTAGGGTTTCTGTGATGTTTTAATGGGTTTGATTCTGTGGGTTTGAGGACTCAGATGAAGATGTTGATGTCGAGATGAATTCAGGGAAGCAGTGGGTTTTATGTGTGACTCGAATTGAAGTTAAATTACAGGTATGGAATTTAGGCGAGCTGAGAGTTGAGTTGCAGTGCAAGTAGCCAGTGATATGCTGAAAAGAAGATGAAGCCCTGATGTTAAGTTGTAAGCTGCAAGGGTCGATGGAAGTGGTGGTTGAACAAGGCAGTAATGGTGATATTCATGAGAAATTGCACTTGAGAAGGATTGTCTTGAGGTGTTGGTTACAGGGATAGATGATGGTGCAATGAGCTACAAAGCTATTGGGGTTGCTGGGAATGTTATGGCAATGCAGTGGCTCTGCAATTGGAGCTTGCTGGTGGCTCAGGGCAAGAAGGTGGAGCAAGAAAGGAGGAAAATGGAAATGGATTATGTGCTGGTGCTTGTGGAAGTTGATTTGGTCTTAACAGGGAGTTGCAGAATATGGGTTTGGTGTTGATGAATGGTGATGCGGTGGTGATTTCGGCTACACGAATAAGCATTTGGTGTTGGTGGAGTTGATTGGTAGATTTGAAAGAGATGGAATGAGTGATCTTTGGTTTTGATGGCGAGATGCCGGTCGAGGCTTGAAATAAGTGGGTTACGGTGGCATTGAGGCTACGGAACTACAAGGTGGTATTGCAGGGTGTGAACTTGAGGCAGTTGGAGATGGAGATTGTCATGGTATGAGAAATGGCAGTGTTGGTGGTTCAAGGCTGGAATGAATGCTGGTATGGCTTGAATGAATAGTTTGCAGGTTATGGAATGTGTGATGGAACTGCACTTGGGAAGTTCTGCAATATTGCAGTGGTATGCTTGCACATGGAAGCAGGTGGAATTGGTTATGAAGCTAGCTGAAGCTGTGGTGTTGCACTTGTGAGCTGCAGGAGTGGATATGTTGAGTCTTGGCAATGTAAGGAGTAGGAAGTGTAGCTGTTGATTGAGAGCATGAAATGGAGTATTCAGCTGAGGTAGCAATGCAGGGAAGATGGCAACTGAGATTTGAGGAGTGCCATGGATACAAATGGACTGTTGCAGGTGTTGGTTGTGAGTTGGTTTTCTGGGAGTTGATACAGCCATCATGGCTGGGAGAGTTGCAGGGAAGGCAGCCATCATGGCTGAAGCACAATGATTGTGCTACACAACTCAGGCCACTGCAACATGGCCTAGGCCTAGGCTAGTTAGACCTGACTCTCTGACTCACTTTGACCCGACTCTCGACTCACGACCGACTTTCGACTCATTTGAGTCTTGACCCGGTTTGACTCGGTGAGTTGACCGAGCTTGACCGCATTGATTCGACCCGTTGACCGGTGGCCGGTTTGACTTGCCTGGTCACCCGAGACACTTTCGGTGACTTTTCCGGCCAAATTCCGGCCATAATCCCAGTTTTCGATGAGCGTTTTGGGACAATTCCTACAGGTTTCTCTCCATGGTGGGCCGGTGAATTTCCAACTAATGGACTTGAAGACAAAACCTAATTTTAGAAGGAGTATCCTTTATGGAAATTGAGGAATATATAAAAGAGAGGACTTCTATCTTTTTGAGTATTATCGACCACGATCTATCATCTCTTCTCTACTTTATTCTAGGGTTTAGAACCATGAAGTCTTTTCTCTTTCTTCTTGTGATGAACTCCGTGAATATGAGTACCTAAGTTTATTATTGGTTATGGAATAAGTTGGATTTCCAAACATGGGTTTTAATTCAATAAATTAGTTTTCTCTCATATTATCGTTTATGATTCACCATGAATATTGTTACATGATTTGAATGCTTGTTTAGTCGAAAGTTGAGTCGATTGAGTTTGCTTTTCATCTTTATTGCTAGATTAGGGTTATTATACGCAAAAGTGATAATTCCTTGGATTACAAGTAGCATAAATATGATTATAGTTTGTAGTGATATATTCTTATGATCATATGTGAACCATAACCTTTGTTAAATCGGATTAGTGCGCTTTCCACGTTCGATTGCTTTGATTGGCCTGATTTCATAGAACTTAATGCATCTAGGGAATTAAACTTGATTAGTGCTTTTACACGTTAAGTTGTTCCTTTAGGTAGAATTCATATTCGCATCTTTTAATGTGTTTGTTGATGACATGAGGAGGTTTGCGGGATATTCTTGCGATCAAGGTATTCTAGGGTCTTTGATAAAAGTTGAGATTAAAATATCAATTCTAGTTATTGTGGTGAAACCATGTTTGTGAATGAAAACGAAATCCGTAACCAATACTTTCTTATCCTTGAATTTGATTTGTTTTTTTTCTTTGATTTTTGTTTTTATTTAGTTTATTATAATCACAAAACTACCGGTGTTTTATATAGGGAACCATAACATATTGACAACCTAGACCTCTCTGTGGGATCGATCCTTTCTTGCCCTTGCTATATTTATATTTTGAGTAGTAAGAAAGTGTAATTATATTTGTGTCGCTTTTACGACCATGGCGATCAAATTTTGGCGCCGTTGCCGGGGAGGCAGCGGTTGTCAATTGTTTTTGGTTTCTTATTTTTGTTTTTAGTTTTGTTTTATTTTTTCTTATTTTCTGGGTTCTAACCTTGATTTGAGAATCTTATTTCAGGTGCTTATTTCTATGGAAGGAGCATATTGGAACAATGGATACGGTTTTCAACAACCTCAACAATACGACAACTACCAATTCCATGGGTATAATCAAAACCAATTTATTGGTTATGACCAATATTCCATGGAACCTTATGGTTTTCCTCAACAACCTTATGGTGGGGAACAACAACAAGGATGGGAGGATTCTTATGTTTGTGAACAAAAAGTCTCTAATTTTATAGATAAAGTTTCCACCTTTTTACAAGAGGAATTTAAAAAAGCTAAAGAGACTACAAACGAGCAACTCCAAGAACTTCGTGAAGGTATGACTATCTTGCGAAGAGGCATTGATCAATACAAGGAAGATATGGATAATTCTTATGTGCATATGGTTTGTGATGAATATTTGATTGATGCTAATGTTGAAAAAGGCCAATCCTTGGGCACTTTCGTGGATAATTGTGTAGTTAACTCAACTCTTGATCGTAATAATGATCATTCACCTATTCAAAAGGATGAGTTAGAGATTAACAACACTAAATTCAGCGAGGAACATTCTTATGTTGACTATGATAGTGACGGTGATTATGATACATTGCTTGAAACAACTCATGGTGACATCTCCAGGAGTCTTTTTGGGATCAAGATGAAGATGAAGAGGAATATGATGACACTTGTGTAGATTACTCAAGCATTGATCTTAATAATGATCAAGAGCCTATTCAAAGGGTGGAGCTTGAGGATGATGCATTTACCGAGTGTTTAAAAAAGTTTCTTATGATAAAATTTGGATCCGCAAAAGAGTATGTGCCTTACAACAAAAGGAGGAGTATGTTGAGAATGAAACCGTTATAACCAATATTGTGGAAGACCCAATTGAGCTTGCAAATGATTGTGATGATGATGTTTATGTCGAGACTTTGGTTACGGCGAGAAACGGATGAAGAATGGTTGCAAGGTTTGATAGAGGACCATGATATAAAAGAGGTGAATAATTCACTTGAGTTTTTCAAGGATGAAGAGGATTAGTAATACAAGAGATTGTGCAAGGTTTATCTAACCCTTTGCCTATTATTTCTTCTCCTTTACCTCTTATTGGTTTGAATGTATGTGCTTCGAGAATATTGTTGAATGACTTTGTTTCTCGTTTTCCGCCATTAGAGAAACTTGATTCTCATACTATGCAGGTTTTGGACCAAGAAACCGTGGAAGTACCCGACTTCTATATTCTTTATACACTTCCAAGTGTGGACAAGAATAAGTGTGGGGAAACTTTTATCGGTTCATAGCTTCACTTTTGCTTTATTGTACTAACATTTGTGTGAAGCTAGTGTTTGCAAAACAGGTTCTATGGACGGATCCTCAACTTTTCAGATTATTGGTGTATGGGGAATGAATCTTGCAAGGATATAGTCGGGCCGTCGACTTTAAAACAAGCGCTAAGTGGGAGGCAACCCACCGGTTTTGTATCTCTTATCCTTTTGCATTTTATTTTTGTTTCGTTTATTTATTTTTACTGTTTTCATATCATATTTGCATCCCTATGTTTAATTTCATTGAGTCCGTAATCTATCTTAGAAGAGAATTATGACGAATACCTTTTCATCGAGAAAATTTCAGACTGCGCGTAGTTCAGTCCAGAGACCATAACTGTCAGACCGTTTATCAAAACACTGTGAAATTTTGACACTTTGTGTAGAAAACACGTAGGTGAACAACTTTGTGAAATGGAGTTTTTCCAAATTCCTTACCAATTTGCACAGTTTTTGCGTTTTATCTGCTGTTACGTCGAATTCAGAACTTTCGGTTTTACATTGAGGACAATGTGAAGTTTAAGTGTGGGGGAGCATTTATATGTTTGTATAGTTTGTTTTTGACACCATTAGTGGATGGAACCATTTTGAATGCAGGAGTTGAGGAACCAATTAATTAAAAGGGAAGAATATAGCTCGAAATCACAAATTACCATGATAGTTGTTACCATATCTCGGAATATCACCATATCACATTCTATTTTTTATTTTTCCATATTTATCTATTGTTCTCTAAGTGCTTTGGTGGGTCACTAAACATCGACGTGTTATTACTGCTAGGATGAAGTAGAGTGATTGAGTTACTAAAAAAAAAAAAAAAATTGAAAAAATAAAAAAAAAAAAAAAAAAAAAAAAAAAAAAAGAGGCCAGGCCAATTAGACCAAAACGGAATAAAAAGACACTTGGGAATAGCGGTATGTGTGAAACGTAGTCCCTGTCTCCGTCGCCTAAACAAGCGTGGAATGCAGGATCCAAGGCAACTATCATGTACTTGCTGACAAGAAGCATGCGCTTGGATCCAAAAGATCTAATCATGCCGTCTAAAAAAAAAAAAAAAAAAAAAGAGAAATTGGATCCAGTTTGATCCAATCATATAAAAAAATTATTATTGTGTTGAATAAAGTCACTCTTGGTTCCCTTGTATATGCCAATTGATTTGATGTAGCATTCAGCACCAAGTAGCTCAATCCAATAGGATTAGGTTCATCTTTGGTGACCTTGTGAGATATGGGAAACATCGAACACTTGTGAATATTCGCCAACATCTACATCTATATCCATTTTCTTAATCTTTTCATTGTGATTGTGGTTTGTTAGTTTAGAGTATTGTGGCTTGTTCGACTATCTAATTAGAGTTTATTTACTAATAATTGAATTGAATTTGCAAGGTACCTCCTCCTGTAGTCATTTTGGATTCATTCATTGATTTGTCACAAATAGACGGAGTTTGAAATATAGGTTTTGTAGGTAGACCTCTTGTAAACCTTCACGAGACTATAACTCGTCCACTAGGGACACCTAGGGTTTAAAGGCTTATTATTTATGCTAAAAGTTAACCGTAGCCTCGACGACACGGAGTTGTTGTATTTTATTGTTTTGTTTGATTTGCTCGAGGACTAGCAAAGTCTAAGTGTGGGGGAATTTGATAGGTGTAGAATACAGTATTTAATATCTAGTATTTATGCTTTCTTTGCTAGTTTTCTTGTAAATTATGTGTCTTATGTGTGCTTTTGAGTTTATTAGGTGCCATGGAGTCATTTGGAGCAAAAAGACCAGTTGGAACTCGTTCAAATACAAGATTTCTACTTTTCATTGTGTAGAGGACGAGAAGATGAAGACGATGGCGAAAGAATGGAGTCATTCTGAGTTCGTATAAAGAAGTTATGGGCAAAACAAGAATTCATAAGCAATAAGGGCAATTTTGTTATTTCCAGGGTGAACACTATCCGGAGTCCGAGTAATGGTTAAGGGGCAGCTCTTTTTGGGAGGAATACTAAACGCAGTCCGGGTAATGGTTAAGGGGCTGCCATCAGGTTACCCCTTATGTGAGGGTGTTTGTCAATAACCGACCCACATTATTTGACCTAGCTAGGCGAGCTCGACTCATTCAACACATTTTCTTCTTCATTCGGTTGAAATCGGGGAAGAACAAAATTGAGAAATTGTTTCTTTGTGAGATGAAATTGAGAGTTCTTTGGGTTTGTTGGTTGATAAATTGATAGAAACTAAGGAGGGATTGAAGTTAGAGATCGAAGCAGACACGAATGATTGGGTGAAACACAGAGAGGAATCGAGGTTCTGTGGATGATTTGAAATGTGATTGAGTTTGGGGATCAAACGAAGTTTGGATCTGAAGTGGGCTGGAGACGATTTCTGGGTTCGATTTATGAGGATGAGCTCGAGCACAGATGCAGTGAGACAAGGCAAAAGGGAAATTCACAAGAAACAGAAATTAGGGTTTTGTGATGTTTAAATGGGTTTGATTCTGTGGGTTTGAGGACTCAGATGAAGATGTTGATGTCGAGATGAATTCAGGGAAGCAGTGGGTTTTATGTGTGACTCGAATTGAAGTTAAATTACAGGTATGGAATTTAGGCGAGCTGAGAGTTGAGTTGCAGTGCAAGTAGCCAGTGATATGCTGAAAAGAAGATGAAGCCCTGATGTTAAGTTGTAAGCTGCAAGGGGTCGATGGAAGTGGTGGTTGAACAAGGCAGTAATGGTGATATTCATGAGAAATTTCACTTGAGAAGGATTGTCTTGAGGTGTTGGTTACAGGGATAGATGATGGTGCAATGAGCTACAAAGCTATTGGGGTTGCTGGGAATGTTATGGCAATGCAGTGGCTCTGCAATTGGAGCTTGATGGTGGCTCAGGGCAAGAAGGTGGAGCAAGAAAGGAGGAAAATGGAAATGGATTATGTGCTGGTGCTTGTGGAAGTTGATTTGGTCTTAGCAGGGAGTTGCGGGAATATGGGTTTGGTGTTGATGAATGGTGATGCGGTGGTGATTTATTTCTACACGAATAGAGCATTTGGTGTTGGTGGAGTTGATTGGTAGAGCTGAAAGAGATGGAATGAGTGATGCTGGTTTTGATGGCAGATGCCAGGTCTGAGGCTTGAAATAAGTGGGTTCTGGTGGCATTGAGGCTACAGAACTACAGGGTGGTATTGCAGGGTGTGAACTTGAGGCAGTTGGAGATGGAGATTGTCATGGTATGAGAAATGGCAGTGTTGGTGGTTCAAGGCTGGAATGAATGCTGGTATGGCTTGAATGAATAGTTTGCAGGTTATGGAATGTGTGATGGAACTGCACTTGGGAAGTTCTGCAATATTGCAGTGGTATGCTTGCACATGGAAGCAGGTGGAATTGGTTATGAAGCTAGCTGAAGCTGTGGTGTTGCACTTGTGAGCTGCGGGGAGTGGATATGTTGAGTCTTGGCAATGTAAGGAGTAGGAAGTGTAGTCATTGATTGAGAGCATGAAATGGAGTATTCAAATTTGAGGTAGCAATGCGGGGAAGATGGCAACTGAGATTTGAGGAGTGCCATGGATACAAATGGTAATTGCGGGTGTTGGTTGTGAGTTGGTTTTAGAGGGGAGTTGATCTGACCATCATGGCCGGGAGAGTTGCGAGGAAGGCGACCATTATGGTGAAGCACAATGATTGTGCTAAACAACTCGATTCTGCAGCATGGCCTAGGCCTAGGCGAGTTAGACCTGACTCTCGACTCACTCCGACTGACTTTCGGCTCGAGTGAGTCTTGACCAGTTTGACTCGGTGAGTTGGCCGAGTGACCTACCCATTCGACCCGTTGACCGGTGGCCGGTTTGAATTTGCGGTCTGAGACACTTTCCGGTGACTTTTCCGGCCAAATTCGGCCATAATCCCATTTTTCGCGAGCGTTTTTGGGACAATTCCTACACGGGTTTCTCTCCATGGTGGCAGGGTGAATTTCCAACTAATGGACTTGAAGACAAAACCTAATTTTAGAAGGAGTATCCTTTATGGAAATTGAGGAATATATAAAAGAGAGGACTTCTATCTTTTTGGAGTATTATCTACGACGTTTTATTATCTCATCTCTACTTTGTTCTAGGGTTTAGAACCATGAAGTCTTTTCTCTTTCTTCTTGTGATGAACTCCATGAATATGAGTACCTAAGTTTATTATTGGTTATGGAATAAGTTGGATTTCCAAACATGGGTTTTAATTCAATAAATTAGTTTTCTCTCATATTATCGTTTATGATTCACCATGAATATTGTTACATGATTTGAATGCTTGTTTAGTCAAGTTGCAAATCGATTGAGTTTGCTTTCATCTTTATTGCTAGATTAGGGTTAGATACGCAAAAGTGATAATTCCAGATTGCAAGTAGCATAAATATGATTATAGTTTGTAGTGATATATTCTTATGATCATATGTGAACCATAACCTTTGTTAAATCGGATTAGTGCGCTTTCCACGTTCGATTGCTTTGATTGGCCTGATTTCATAGAACTTAACGCATCTAGGTAATTAAACTTGATTAGTGCTTTTACACGTTAGGTTGTTCCTTTAGGTAGAATTCATATTCACATCTTTTAATGTGTTTGTTGATGACATGAGGAGGTTTGCGGGATATTCTTGCGATCAAGGTATTCTAGGGTCTTTGATAAAAGTTGAGATTAAAATATCAATTCTAGTTATTGTGGTGAAACCATGTTTGTGAATGAAAACGAAATCCGTAACCAATACTTTCTTATCCTTGAATTTGATTTGTTTGCTTTTCTTTATTTGTTTTTATTTAGTTTATTATAATCACAAAACTACCGGTGTTTTATATAGGGAACCATAACATATTGACAACCTAGACCTCTCTGTGGGATCGATCCTTTCTTGCCCTTGCTATATTTATATTTTGAGTAGTAAGAAAGTGTAATTATATTTGTGTAAACTTACGACGAGCGATCACTTGACAACAGTGACTGATGCTGAGATGTTTCCACATCCTCAAATACCTCTCCTGTAATGTCTATTCAGCAGCAAGTAGCACCAGCAGTTCAGCAGCAAGTCGCACCAACCGTTCCGCAGCAGTCAGTAACCCACTCCATGGTGACACGATCTAAAGACGGGATTGTCAAACCTGTTAACAAGCTATGTCTGACAGCATCAAAACATCCGCTCCTAGATGACGACTTTATGGAGCCCACATGTTTCAACATAGCATCCAAACACCCCAAGTGGAAAGCAGCAATGGATGTTCAAATCAACGCCTTAATCATGCAATGGCACATATTCCCTGGTGAAATATGAAAAGGGTATGAATGTTGTTGGATCAAAGTGGGTTTATCGTGTGAAACAGAACCCTGATGGGAGTATGGAAAAGCGCAAGGCTCGTCTTGTAGCTAAGGGCTACAATCAGCAAGAGGGTTTGGACTATGGTGAGACGTTTAGTCCTGTAATTAAGCCTTGTACCATTAGGCTTGTACTCTCCATAGCAGTTATGAATCAGTGGCAGCTAAAACAGCTTGATGTAGAAAATGCTTTCCTCCATGGTCAGTTGGAAGAAGATGTGTACATGCGCTAACCACAGTTATGTGGATCCATTACCGGACCATGTGTGCAAACTACATAAGTCTCTTTATGGTGAAGCAGTAGCCATGGGCTTGGTTTTCGAAACTAAGTTCCTACTTACTTGACTTAGGTTCATCGGATCCATCTCGCGGCTCCTTATTCGTTTTGCATATTGCAGATTCAATCACTTATGTTCTTATCTACGTTGATGACATAATTATTCTGGCTCTCATCACGATAAGATACAAAAGTTAATATCGGATCTTGGTACGACTTTTGCTCCGAAGGACATGGGTGATTTGAGTTTCTTTTTGGGAGTGGAAGTCTTTGAAAAACCTAATGAACTAGTTTTGACGCAACGAAAATACATAGCGGATCTTCTCAAGCGAACAAGGCTAGATGGTGTCAAACCTGTGTGTACACCTGGCTCATTTGCAAAGATTACGAAGATTGGCACCACCAAATTTGCAGACCAAACTCTATCACTGTGATGTGGTTGGGGCGCTCTGATTTGCATCTAACAAGGTCGAGATATTTGATGCGATCAACAAGGTGTGTCAATACATGCATGATCCTTATGACGAACAGGAATTAGTTAAGAGGATCCTTCGTTATCTTAAAAATACTATTTCTTATGGTTTGCATCTTAAAACGCAACAAGGATTGCTCTCTCAAGCATACTCGATCTGCAGCATTGGGCTGGTAGCTTAGATGACAGGCGCTCTACTAGTGGCTATTGCATTTACTTTGGTGGTAACTTGATCTCCTGGAGTGCGCGAAAACAGAAGACTGTTTCTAAATCAAGTACTGAGGCTGAGTACCGTGGCATTGCGATTGCAACCTCTGAGCTGATATGGATAGAGTCACTTCTCAAGGAACTGTGTATTTCACATTCTACACCAATACTGTGGTGTGACAACCTTGGAGCGACTTATTTGACAGCTAATCCAGTCTTTCACGTACGGGCCAGAAACACATAGAGATCGACTATCACTTTGTTCGAGAGAGGGTGGCGGATAAAAGGCTTGTTGTCAAGTTCATCGGTTCAAAGATCAACTAGCGGATATTTTTACAAAGTGCCGGGCGCCAAGATATCGGATCATTCGTAGAAAGTTGCACATCCGTCAACTGCAGTACAACTTAAGGGGAGGTGTTAGAGATAACAACTGAGAAGCCAAAGACACGCTACAATCAACAAGACCGAGTTTAAAGGAGAGTCTTTATGCTATTATTTTGTTCTTCTTGTTAGCGTCAATGTAGCATCATTAGCTATTGAATAGCAACCAACTTGTATCTCATTCACGAGATATAAATATCTTCTCGACTCTCACAGATTGAACTGGAAGTCATTCACCAAAATACTCTTTCTAACTAAAACTTTGCAAGTCCAAAAGGAATCAAAACTTCAAAAGCTTATTTGATCATATGAATAAGAATCCTTAGCAGAACATCCATAGTATCGACGGAACATGAAAATTTTAGATCCGAAAATGAAAATGTTAAGAAAAGAAAAAAAGGAGAAGGGAAAATGAAATAAACCAGAGAGACAAAGTGATTATTCTTTAGTGAGGGAGGGAATATGTACGGGTCCAACGGGGAGGTTTAGACAGTTGGACCAGAATTTTAATTTATTTATTTATTTACTAATAATAAAAATAGATTATTACGTTTTTGCAACACCTAAAATGTGCACCGAAGCAATAGATCACCTTTTTGTTGCACACCCAACCTTAGTGAGGCAAAAACCCATTATTCTTGCCCACGTGATTGTATTGATGTGGCTACATTCTTTGTTTTTGCCACATCATGATCTAAGCGTAGCAATATAACCATTTTTCTACATACACTAAAATAGCTAGTGTGGCTATAGAGTTGTTTTCTTGTAGCGCGAGAAAGAAAATTTGTAGTTATCTTGGGAATTCGTGGAGGAGATGAAGAAGTTGAACAGGGTTTGGGTCTATGATAAAAAATTAAAAAAAAAAAAAAAATTTCTCTTGTTTATTTTTCTGTTTCACCATTATTGTTGAAGAGGGAGGTCAAGTTTTAGTTTCATGGAAGAGATGAGGATAGATAAAAAGTTATTGAGAGAGAGAGTTTAGATAACTGAGATAGAGAGAGAAGTGATAGAAAAGAGGCAGGTTTGTCTTTTGAAGGAACTATGGAATCTAGTTTCCTCAGCAGACTTAGTTAATGTGGGACCATATAAACCAGTTCCCCCCGACAATTCTAATAGAAATCCACGTGTAAATTTTTTATATTCGCTAAACTGCCACTTTACATTAAGGCTGCTATAGTGGCTTGATTTTCTTTTGCTATAAAAAAGGCTGCTTTTGGAAGACCATTATATAAAGAAAGTCAGGGAAGTCTTATTTATAAAGCCCAAGCAGACTTTATAAATCCATTTTCTACTAGTGAAACCATTTTCACCCACAAACAATTGGCGACCACAGTGGGAGGTTGATCTTTCGGTCATAATGTCAATTTTCAATCCTCGATCTCGTACCTCGACCCGGACTTCAAGACAGTAGAATCAAACAATCCACTCGAAACAGACGAATCGATTACAGGCGGCTCAATTACCGGTCGTTACACGACAAAGGAAGACTGGGACTTCAAGAGGGTTTAGAAAGCGAACGATCCGCCCGGGGATCGGCAACCACGACAAGGAATGACTGGGGACTTTCCACGGTCGGCAACGCGTTTCCACAAAACTCGGTCTAACGCCGGGAGATTCCTTTTTCAACGGGGAAGAGATGAAAAACCGAGTAAGTCTTACCTAGACAAAATACATGGTTTGCTATTTCAAGTTTTCACGAGAGTGATAAAACCGATAAGTCATGTTATGATTCATCCCATGTCATCTACCAACACACGGTTCCATGGTTTTCCTGGGATGTTTGCGTCACTTGAATCGTAACCAAGAAAACATCATTCCCAAAACAATTCATTCAAAAACAATTCATAAATCAAACCATAAACCAGGCACTTTGTTTGCCTTTCAAAAAAACAGTCACCTACCCGTACGTGCCTACTTTGCATAATAATGATTACCCGTCACTATTCATGAGGTAGCCGACGTTACTACGGTGGTATGCGAAGAGGAATTATTTATGATAAAGTTTTTCTACAAGTTTATGAAAAGCATACCCATGGCTAGGGTTTACACCAGTTCAGAAGAAAAACATTTCTACAGATTTATGGAAGGCATATCCATGGCTAGGGTTTGCACCAACACAAGAAAACAAGAGAACAAATTGAAAGAGAAACACTGGAGTACATAGATGGAATATGCTTGCCCACTTTATTGCTACCACGCTACCGCTAACACCGGGACGTGATAACAAAGATATGAGATAAAAAGGGGAGCCAACCCCTTTCATAAGCATAACACTTTTTGGAATTCGAATAAGGAAATGATTTCTGTTTGAGCTACTGTGGAAAGAGACAAGCCCAGGCCCAAGAAAGAACAACCCTCACGGTGCCCAACAGATCCGCGCCACGCCAAGCGATGTCGTGCCAAGCTAACAATCCGCGCCACGCCAAGCCAACGACGTGCCAAGCCAGCTCCCATTCCAATACGATCCAGCGCTAACAGCTTGCATCTTCCCAGCGCCAGCAACTTGCATTCTTTCAGGCGCTAACAACTTGCCCCCTTCTAGCATTATCTTCTCAGCTCCACAACCAGACCAAGCGGCGCCATCCTCACCCTTTGAAATAGCGCCATGGATCCGGCCTCCCATGATCAAAACTGCGCCATCAGTGCACGATACACCTATGATCACCATAACCAGAGCCGCTTCCGCCACCCCAACTTTTCTTCAAGTATGACAGCTCCAACCGTCACCAGAGACGCTGCTACTCAACCATCAGGGCAAGATACTGGAAGATCCGGAAGAAGCCGACCTCCTTTTACCACTGTTGATTTGATGGAAAGACAAAAGGTTCCCGTAAGGCTCAGACAGACGTGTTTATAACTCGGAAATAGATACCCATTTCCTCAAGATACTGACGGAGCGGCCACTATAGGAGTCACCTCAACCCAAAGGGGAGCTGACATGGAATACTTTTAACATCCGACACAAGCATTTCAGCAGGACGTGCGTTTATAGATGAAGGGGCTCGCATTGCTCTTGAACTCCCAGTAGAAGGGAATCAGCAATCCAATTTCATCACACGTAAAGATCGAGAACGACTTCTCAAAATCGGGCGGAGGAAATCGCAAACCCTCCCGGATTCAGAGACCCTCTTCCCGTCAGGATATGCATGATTTTTGGGGACTTCGCCCACAAAATCGTGCAGTCTATGATGAAACAGTCATTTGAGATTCTATATTTCTCCAAGGCGTAGCGTCAAGACATATTTGCATCCCTCAACCGCTCTGCATCGGGGAAAGCATCTGTTTCAGCCAAGAATCCGTTCCCAAACCCCAACCTCTCCGAAAGCACGATCGATAGATGGAACCGGGACTCCTAACCCTTTGTTCACTTGAGGATGTCGAGTTTGACATAACGCTGAAGCGACGCACTCTCGGCTTCAACATTCAGTGCAACCGTCAAGGCTCTGGGAGTTTCAGGCGCCGTTTAGATGTTCTCTCCAGTGGCTCCCTTCAACGTTCTCCAACAACGGCTCCGCGTTCAACCCAAAGAGCCAGCCAGCCAGCGTTCGCTTCCAAGCGCTCCGCTTCAAAGATTATCTCCATAATTTGCTCCAGGATACGACCAAATTGAAAAAGTAAAAGCATCTCTTTTCCAAGAAGCATTTGGCTCTTTAAGTTTCAACGTCCTCTCAAGAGCCGAAGCCGCTTCAACACCACTCCTTCTGTAAAGGGTCGTGCCACCACACTCCCCATGTCAAGGATCATAATCTTTGACCAGACCAATCTTCATAGTCATGGCCACCTTTTGATCCATCCGCCAAAAACTCGTGACCATGGATAGTTTGCTCGCTTACACATCCATCCAATCCTTTTACTTCCATGGATGCTTATACAATTCTAGCTAACCTACTTTGTTCTCACGACAATGTAGTCTCTTACGATCACATCTGCTTTGCTAAGAATTGCTAGCTCATTTGTTGATACCGACCAGAGCTTCACCATAGAAACAATCACTACAAAGGTAACAGTGCTCTCCTTCATATTTTAGTTTCAGGTGGAAGAAGTAACAAAATCACCAGTATGAACACACGATGGTGATATCTTTATCATGGTCAACCCACTGACCATACAATATGGAAACATGTAAACCATACAGATTGGGGATCTACATGGAATCCTTTTACTGTCAAAGCTCAGAAGACACAGTCAACCAAAAAGTCATAACCACAACAAGGTAATCTACTCTTCAAGGGTGTAGCGTAAGAATATCATCACCTCTCTGTCTAGAAGACGCTGCAACACTTTACAAGGCCGCAAGTGGATCCCAAGCCTGCTCAGAAAAACAACCGGAAACTAAATAAAATTGTGACTAGGGACTGCTCATCGCAGTTCATCCGATGAACATCAAAGATCCATGAAATAACCCGGAGACAGGTGAAACACTTTCTGAAGAAGCGAGAGGAGCCACGATGAACAACATAACTCTGCATCTTTACCACTTTACTATCCAGAGTATTTCATCCATGTGATATTGAGCATCCAACAGTCACATCCAGGAAGAGTATAATAAGCTTGTATCAAATCCCGTGGGCGTGGATTCGGGCGATGCAATGAAAGTAGGCTACACATGGGGACTACCAAAGCACGGGCGCTTTCACCCCCTCAACCAGGTTATTTCTGATTTCAACATCATCACTGTCGAAGTTTTACGAGCCGCAGGGATTTCTCAACACGAAGTCGTACATGTGCATCGAAGACTCCAAAAGCACGCCACAGAGATACATTCACATGTTCGGCCGTGCCATAGGATCTGGGGACTGCTCACCGCATCCCATTCCATACGATAGTCCAAGATTCAGAAGATGGTTCAAAGGATGTCTCTTGGAACAAAGTCCTTGAAGACTTGATGGCAGCACGTCGCCCAATGAAAACGTCTCCCAACTCATCTATTTCATCCAGTAGCTCAGGAAGATTTCGACCATACAAGCATCCACATCATACTGTCATCGCAATCAGAAGGTCCAGGCACTGAACAACCTAAAATCAAGGATGGACCGACAACGCAACCACATCCATCCATCCCAAGAATGCAATGGAGTTTGGTAAATTTGGGAATCCACTGGGGAGACACTGCAGACTAAAGCACGGATCCGGACGAGCAACAGAAAATAGAAGAAGGTCAATACCTCTTTTCATACAGACGGAATTTCTAGAGTTTGCACAGAATAAAGTTTCCTTCTTGCTCCATGAATGGGAATAGATGAATCGGCCAGCGATTATGCTACCCCGGGCCCACAACATCCTTCCCCGAATTCTTCACGAGTTTCTTTGTGCGGCCGTTTTCACCTCCTAACCGAGCTCAAAACCTAAATATTCCCGCGTTGGAAGATAGGAAATTCTTTTACAATTAAAATGAAGGGGCGGATCGTCAAAATCCGAGTTAAATACGAGAATTCTACAACGATTCTAGTAAGGGGCGCTAATTAGGGGTTCGGCATGCCAAACCTAATTTAGACAAAGTTGTCATTATCCCACGGAGTGAAGCAAGTTTTTATCTTCCCAAATCTAGTCGTCACCTTCCCACGTGGTGAAGCAAGTTGTTATCTTCCGGCCGTCAGTCGTCTTCCCAGGCTGAAGCAAGTTGTTATCTTCCCGAAGCCAACGCTCACGGCTCCTTTCCAAGACGCGCAACGCAAGCGGCTCCCTTCCAAGCCGCCCGAAACCTACGGCTCCTATTCCGAGCCGAGAAACGCCAATAACTCGCTAAGCCAGCACCTACGCGTTCCCTAGTCCAGCCAAGATGATGCGTTACCAAGCCAAGACGACAGTCTACATCTCACCACTTCACGGTCTAATCAGCAACAACACAAGTACAATTCATGCAAGGCCGCCAACACGGGAGGCACAAACTCTCCTTACCTCTCGAAAAAGGTTAGTCGGACTTTCCTGACCATCTTGCATGATTTACGTTTCGATTATGTCCTTGTCTGTCACCATCTTATGCTTACCTCGCAACAATGCCCCTCTTCCGAGCTAAGCAGGGGACTTAATGTTGATGGTGGTTTTTAGCTTAGGGTTAAAATGGAAAAACCCTAGTCGGACAGTGACGTCACATAATTTGAGTAATAATGGCTCCACTGAAGTGCATTTATTGAAAGATTTAATATGTATGCGAGAAAATTACAGGATACCTTTTTTTAATACTAATTAGGGTTTCGGCATTAGGCCAAACCCTAATTCCCCACCTGTGTGCCAATGAAAAACCATGCCAGCCACATCTACCGCGCCAATGCATGCCAACCATGCTAGCCGCACCATTGTGCCAATGGCAAACCGTGCCAGCCACATCTACCGTGCCAAGGCATGCCAACCATGCCAGAAAGCACCATCTGCTACTGAGCAAGAAACCATGCCAAGCCAAACCGCCCCTTGCCTTGGCCCTAGCCATGCTAGCCGCACCATATGCCAAACGACATGCCAAACCCTTGGCCCCACATGCCAAGCCAAATCGCACCTTGCCTTGGGCCCCAGCCATGCTAGCCACACCATGTGCCAAACGGCATGCCAAACCATTGGCCCCACCTCGCCAAGCCAAACCCCTAGCCATGCTAGCCGCACCATGTGCCCAAACGGAATACCAAACCATTGGCCCCACCTCGCAAGCCAAACGCAACTTGCCTTGGCCCTAGCCATACTAAGCGCGCCCATGTGCCAGCGGCATGCCAAACCATTGGCCCCACCTTCCAAGCCAAACGCACCTTGCCTTGGCCTAGCCATGCTAGCCGCACCATGTGCCAGCGGCATGCCAAACCATTGGCCCCACTCGCCAAGCCAAACGCACCTTGCCTTGGCCCTAGCCATGCTTCGCACCATGTGCCCAGCGCATGCCAAACCATTGGACCCACCTCGCCAAGCCAAACGCACCTTGCCTTGGCTCTAGCCATCTTAGCCGCGCCACCATGCTTGGTCTTCCCTATGTGGCTACTAAAACGAAGGCGTCACGACAATCAACGGTCGCCCTTTAATCCCATGATCGAATCCTAGCCATCCAAGGTTACCAGGACAACGCATGGTAACCGTTAGCGAAACCCTAGTTTGGCCACGCCCAAACCGCGCCAAGGCATGCCATGCCAATGGCATACCCAACCTAGCCGCGCCACCATACCTAGCCTTCCTATGCGGCTACTAAAACGAGCGGCGTGCGACAATCAGCAGCCCCCTTCAATCCCAAGATCAAATCCTAGCCATCGAGGTTACCAGACAACGCGACGGTAACCTTTGGCGAAAATCCTAAGTTTGGCCGCCCAAACCTCACCAAGTCATGCCATACCCACGGCATGCCAACCTAGCCGCGCCACCATGCTGGCCTTCCCTATACGGCTACTAAAACGAAGGCGTGCGACAATCAACGCCCCCCCTTCAATCCCAGGATCAAATAATAGCCATCTAAGGTTACCAGACAACGCATGGTAACCTTTGTCAGAATCCCTAAGTTTGGCCACGCCCAAGCCAGCGCCAAGGCATGCCATGACCACGACATGCCAACCAGCCGCGCCACCATGCTGGCCTTCCTGTGGCCACTAAAACGAAGGCGTGCAACAATCAACGACGACCCTTCCACCTTAGATGCAAATCTTAGCCGTCCAAGGTCGCTGACAACGCATGGTAACGTTTGGACCAATGCCAAAACCCTAATTTTGGCCACGCCTAAACTATGCCTCCTCGGGCCCGCAACATCCCTCCGATTCTTCTTGAGTTTTACTGTGGGCTGTATTCACCTCCGAACAGAGTTCAAAACCTAAATATCCTCGCG
Organism: Papaver armeniacum; assembly: GCA_023531295.1. Lineage (NCBI taxonomy): Eukaryota > Viridiplantae > Streptophyta > Magnoliopsida > Ranunculales > Papaveraceae > Papaver > Papaver armeniacum. The sequence continues at coordinate 26,094 of JAJJWW010006784.1, forward strand.
GGAGGAGATAGGAAATTCTTTTAGGTCGATTTGAGGAGGACCGTCAAAATACGAGTCCGTAGGGAGAATTCTACACGATTACAGTAAAGGGCGCTAATTAGGGTTTCTAAACGAAGGCGTGCGACAATCAACGGTCGCCCTTCAATTTAAGGAGCAAATCCTGGCCGACCAAGGTTGCAGGACAACGCATGGTAACCTTTGACTAAAGTCTAGTTTGGCCACGCCAAGGCATGCCATTCAATGGCACGCCAACTTCGCCGTGCCATCATGCTGGCCTTCCCTACACTGACTATCAAAAAGCGGGCGTGCAACAATCAACGGATACCTTTTCGCTTAAGATACAAAATCTCGACAAGTCGAAGGTCGCAAGATAGAAAGTCTCCCAAGCTCGACATTCCAGGCAACAACCATGTTACATGTTTTCACGAAAACGTTCGAGACATCAAACCACAAGGCGGGATCCTCTTTGGGTTTTGGTTTTTAGCGGTTTTGACGTGCGGCGTACACTACGCCCGTAATAAGAAAGTGTAATAAGGATGAAGCGGTTAAGTAAATAGGAAGTAATGGTGAAACGCTTTTCTTTTATGGAACATCAATTCCATCGTTATGATTACCACCTCCTCCCATTTACTCACCCATTATTCCATTCCTTAATGAGAATGAGTATGTTTCACTCCAACTTGTATAAATAGGTCTTACCTATTTCCACAAAGAGAACAAGTTGATCGGAGTATACACCACTCGAAAACGTTTGCTAGCTTTTCATACGTTAGCTTCCCACTTTACGATACAAGTCGTAACACAACTACTCTTCAGAGTCAACTATTCTCGGTCTCATCACTTTCCTTGCTTCCCTCCCCAAAACCAACCCATTCTCCTCCACTTTGTGACCGAAGCAAATCTGGGAACGACCATTTATTGGTTTAGGCCGGACTTATGCAGTTGATATCTCGAATCTAAAGTACTCCCTTGCAGTATATTGTTTAGGGTTTAAATTTGTTTTCAACTACACACACGAAATTAGAAATCACTGAAACTATTTTCACCCACAAACACCATCATAACTATTCAACGATGAGGGTTTTAGCTTGGAATTGCCAAGGTTTTGCAAACAAAAAAAACAGAGTCCATCTTAGAGATCTCACGTATAGGTATGACCCAGACATCATATTCTTGTTAGAAGCCAAAATAAGTGAAGATAAAATGAGACGGTTCATTAGACCTTTTAGGTTCCCTAACTGCAAACTAGTTCCATCTAGAGGCTTAGCTGGTAGCTTAATACTTTTATGGAAAGATGGCTTTCACTTTAATATTGTCAATTCGGAGTCTTGGATTATTAATTGTATTGTGTAGGATGATCCAAGTAAGCCGAAATGGGTTCTTACCTGCATGTATGGATCCCCATACCCAAATCATAAAGAGAAACAATGGAATTACATCAAATATTTAAGTCAACCATACATCAACCTTGGGTTATAATTGGTGACTTGAACCTGATATTTCTAATGAAGGCAGGAAGAACTATGGGCATCACTTCTTCTAATACTTCTCTTTCTTCTTCAAGAGATTCTCAATATCTTGACTTAATTCAAGAATCGGGTTTTGAGGATATGGGTTATTCAAGTAGATCCTTTACTTGGTCTTCTAATTGTCATGGAACTGGAATTCGGAGATCAAGGTTAGATAGGGCTATCATCAATGAAGAATATATTATTCATTTTCCTGACGCAAAACTGCTTCACTTGACACAACTTGGTTCATACCACTTCCCAATAATGTTGGATACTGCTTCTCCAAATGGAGACAAGAAACGACTGGAAATATTTCTAGTGTTATGAGAAAGATGAGACTCTAAAATCTGAAGTGGTTGCTTCTTGGAATCATCAATTCAATGGCTCAAAGGCCTATCAGTTCTCAAGGAAGATTGTCACCACTAGGAAATTTGTCTCAAAATGGAACAAGGAAAAATTCGGGAATATCCAAAAAAATATATCTCAGCTTCATCAACAAATGGCATCTATACATGGCGGCACTCAAGATGATACTTCTACTAATCAAGTACAACAAATTGAGAATCAAATTGAAAACTGGCATCAAGTTCAAAATGATTATTGGGGACAAAAAGCAAGAAATGAGTATTACTTGAAATGGATCGAAATACAAAAATACCATCATGCTAATGCAAATAAGAGAAGGTCAAAGAATAATATTATTGCATTAAAGGATGAACAAGGAAATTGGTGCGACTAGGAGGGATCTGGAGTTTTTACTCACTATTCATTATAGTTCTCTTCACACAACTTCTTCACCAGTGAGAAGTGAACAAATTCTCCAAAACATACCAAGAGTTATTACTGACTTGGATAATTTGGAGCTTATGAGGATAAAAGATAATGGAGAAGTTTTTAAGGCTTTGAAAGGAATGAAATCTTGGAAATCACCAGGCCCGGATGGTTGTCCGTGGGGGTTCTTTAAAAGTCATTGGGATATAGTAGGGACTGACGTGGTGGAGATGGTGCAGCAATTCTTAAAATACAGCGGGCCACATCTTTGAAATGCTTAAATGCCACAAATATTACTCTCATACCAAAGACGAAAGACAAGCAATTTCCTTCTGATTTGCGGCCTATTGCTCTTTGTAATACCATCTATAAGATCATCTCCAAAATTTTATTATCTAGAATGAAGAAACTGATGAGTAAGATTATATCTCCGTTACAAGCAGCGTATGTCCCAGGGCGCCAAATCTCAGACAACATCTTGCTGGCTCAAGAAATTGTGCATACTATGGAAAATAACAATGAGAACTCAAGATATCTAGCCTTGAAGCTTGACATGTCAAAGGCTTTCGATCGACTTGAGTGGTCCTTCCTTATGGATATCATGGAGCAAATGGGATTTTGTTCTGAATGGCGTAATCTTATTTTGCAGTGTCTCAGCACTACGAGAATATCTATTCTACTCAATGGTGCTTCTGTGAAGCCTATCAACCTACTCGAGGGGTGAGACAAGGTAACCCGTTATCACGCTATCTTTTATCATTGTAATGGAGCCTTTTTAAAGACAACTACATCAAGCAGAACAGTTGAAACAGTTTGAAGGAATTAAAATCGCCCCCGGTGCTCCATCTATCTCTCACTTGTTCTTCGCCGATGATTGCCTCGTATTCATGAATGCATATCTCCACAGTATTGATAATGTTCTCTACAAATCATTGAAGATTTTGGTAACGCAGGACAACGGTAAATTTTAAGAAATCCGATGTGCATTTGGTGGCAAAAAGTACCACTGCGTTTTTGCAGAATTATTTCGAGAAGATTAAAGTTTCCCAAGATGCTTTATTTGAAAAATACTTGGGAATTCCCTTGTTAAACTGGAAGGAAAAAAGTACGGTGTTTCTCACACTTGTATGATAGAGTAAAGAACAAGGTTGTCAGTGCGTGGAATGGCAAGAATATGTCTCAATGTGGCAAATCATTAATGATAAAGACTGCTACAAATACGATAAACTTATTCTATGAATTGCCTACAAATTCAACCAAAAACTATAAAAAGATTGAAGCACCATAGAGGTATTTACGGTGGGGTTTGAAGAAAAAAGAGGCACCTACTTTATTTCTTGGAAGAATCGAGTTTCCACAAAAACCTTGGAGGTCGGGGGTTTTAGAGATTTAAAGGTTCTTAATCAAACTTTGTTAGTCGAAGAAATGACTTGGAGAATATGTATCAATGATAATGCTCAATGGGTAAAAGCAATGCGGCGAAATATTTTCAGGTGCTAGCTTACTTCATGCTAGCACTAAAAGCCAATTGTTCTTGGGAATGGATTGGAATTCAAAAACAAGTCAATTTTATTAAAATGCATAGTCGCTGGAGATTAGGCAAATGAAGTAAAATAAAGATATGGCTTGATGTATGGATCACGGGCATGGATAATCCTCCGATTCCAAAAATGATGTTATGGACTCTGAGAATTTTATATGGGTTAGAGATCTTATAATTCAGGGTAGTATGAGGAATGTGGATTTGGTGCACCATTTGTTTGATGCTCATACGACCACCCTTATTCTGAACATGAACATACCAAAGTTTGTGGAGGATAAACTGATATGGAATCTTACGAGAAATGGTGTCTTCACTCTGAAATCGACCTACAAAAGACTCTTTGATGAAAGTAGAGGGAACCATCTTTCTTCGATCTTCATCCCTGACACTAAAATAAAATGGAAAGATTTTTGGGAATTCAAATATGTCCAAGAACGAAACATTTCTTCTGGAAATGTTTTATTGATATTCTACCTACAAAAGATAGAAGTTCAAGAGCTGGCAGTCACTTCAATCTGCAGTGCCCTCTATGTAATCAACACAATGAGACGTTGATGCATGTTTTGTTCACTTGTCCTTTCTCGAAAGTTGTTTGGTCTTTGATACGAGGTGGCTCAAGAGTGCTTTCCGGAAATCATAATAGCATTGAAGAAATCTTTGAAATTTGGTACGGATGCATCAACAACAATCAAGTCAACCAAGTTGGCTTCACGCGGCCATGATAGTCTCTTGGACTATATGGAATACTAGGTGTGAAGTACAATTTGAGAATCTGAAAAGCCGAGCCGCAAGGGGTAGCAAGAAGAGCACCGAGTTTTGTAAACTATATGGAGCAGCAATAGCAAACAACGAGTGTCTAGAATACCAAGCCATAGCTTATCTGCCCCCTACGCTACACTGGAGTCCCCTACTGCTTCTTTTTGAAATTAAATTGTGATGCTTCTTATGACTTCAACACATGACTAACTGGTGTAGCTCTTGTTTTGCGTGATCATACATGGCAATGAAGGGGAGGCGTCACCAAATGCTATGCAGGAATAGGACTCAGAACAAGCAGAGTGCATTGCTTTTACGTGTGCAGTTAACTGGAGTTGGGGTTGATACAAGTTATCTTGGAGACAGATCTTCAGGGAATCGAAAGCTACATCAACAAAGATGTTCAAGTAATAGCATGGAAAATTGAGGCAATTCTGCTTGACGCAATTGAGAGATTGAAAAGTATTCAAACCTGGAACTGTAGTTTCGTTCCAAGGAAGTGTAATAAAGTTGCAGATATCTTAGCTAAATTCAGCGACAAGTTTAGAGTCTCTAGATCTTGGTTAACTAGTCCTCCAAGTATCATTAAATCTCAATTACTGTTAGACATTTCAGCTTTTTCTATCTAATAAAAATCTCTCTTCAGCATAAAAAAAAATGTATATTTACAATGAAAAGAGCTTACATATTTTACATTCTTCGGATGTATTTTGTTAGGATGAGACTAAATGATCGGCGACAATTTGTCTCTCAAAATATTATCCATACACCCAAAGCTCAAAACTTCATGTTCTTTTGTCTTATAGATTAGAATCCCAAGCACTTAGGTATGCTTAACAACCATGGTGCCCAGTATTATAACTATAAAGCAAATCGCATACAACTCCTATGTACATGCAACTCACGGTGTGAGTAGTTAAGATGAAGCAACTTTCACACGTTGCATTCATCTCATGGTGAGTAAGTTCTCAATATGTAACCGAGTGGAATAAGGATCACTTCCTATGAGCATTTCCAACGGGAGTGTAAAAATCCTATTTGGCTTTTTAATTTAGTTTTTTTATTTATGGGGTCTACCCATAGAGTAAATATAGGACCTCATATCTAAAAAATCATCTCCAATAGTAATTATTTTTTAAGAAATATAGTGAAAAATATGACGTGGAGGTGGAGCCGGGGGGTGTAGATAACATTTTCTTGAACACCTTCATATTTAGTAATTGATCCCTCCTAGTTTGTAGGACCTCTTTGTTGGGGATGGATTTATTCCAAACGAGGGTCTAAAATCCTATGTGTCACTAAAAAACAAGATTCACCCTCTATTGGAGATGCTCTAAGGAAAATAGTTTTACTCGCTCCAAGGTCCTATTCGGTTGGGATCTTGGAGCAATGAGTCGGGGCTTAAAACTCGCCTACTTACTTGAATATAATATTCGGATGAAATTTTAAGAGGATTGGAGTCTTAATCATATATATTGCTGCTAACATGATTTATACCTAATTAAAATCAAAATTTTAACATGGTCGTATTGTATTGATTTAGAAATACCAATGCAATTAAAATCATATAATTTCTGCATAATCACACACACTCAACGTTAAAGTAACTCAACAAAAAAAATCGACTTGGAATCGGCTAAAAAAATCATCTAAAATCGGCCTCGGATACCTATCTAATCGCTCAAACTCGGATTCAGCTTGAAATCTGGAATCACCAAAGTCATTTAGCAGGTAAATATTATTCACTTGGAAATCGGCCTTGGAGACCTTGTTAAACTATTATGTTCCTAATGTATACGAGTAAGAATCTCATTTTTCAGTTCTTAACCAACAAATTAAGGGTTCTGAAGAAGAGAAGTTTTTCATCATCAAATCGGAATCGATATTAATTAACGGTGTTTTATGCATAATCAATACTTAATCGTTGTTAATGGTGCTGGTTTTTCTTGATATTTAGGGTTGAAAAATCAAGTGGAGTTTTTTCTGCGATGGTTGGTGATACAATGGTGGTCTAATTGATGGTGGTGGCGAGTTTTGATAGTGATGCAACTGTAAGAAGGGTCAGAGCCGGGCTTGAGGGTGTGCAAGGTGTGCGACCGCACAGGGCCCAGCTCTGCCAAGGGCCTTTTTTTCCAGCCCAAAATTCATACACTAACAAAAAATTTAAACAACTTATGGGGGCCGAACTCGAACACACAACCTATGGGGGCAATACTTAAACAATCCATCCACTGAGCAATCAATTCGTTGTTGATTTAAATTTAAATTTGACCGTATTTAACCTAATACCATTACCTCCAAGAGTAAAATTCCTTTCTTTTGTGGTATCCTTGCGTATTCTTATTGATATCCGGAAAAAAATTCTTATTTAATACTCTCATTTTTATCTATATAAATTTTGTGTTATCTTTGCGTATTCTTATTGACATCCAGAAAAAAAGTTCTTATTTAATACTCTCATTTTATCTATATAAAATTAAATAAGAAAAAAAGTTCTTATTTAATGCGTATTTTATCTAGGTTTGATGTTACGGCTAAGAAATGTAATTACTTTTTCCACAGATTAGGTATTGTCATTCAGAAGGGAGTTGGAGCCCAGCTAGTTGCTAGGATTCCTTCTAGTTTTCTGAAATGATTGTATGCTGAAAACAATGTTTGAATCTGGAATTATGAACCTATTTCCCAAAATAAAATTATTGATTTTTTTTTTTGTTTTTTATTATTATAAAATATTCGACATTGTAAAAGGCCCTACGAAAAAATTCGCACAGGGCCCTTCTAGACACAGGATCGGCTCTGAGCAGGGTTTTCATTTTTATTGAGACTTCAATGGGCAGTTTGCATTCCGATATCTCTAATAATTTGTAAGAACGATTTTTTTGGCACCTCTTATTTTTGTGGGGATCATGATGTGCTTAGTTCATATCTTACAAACCGTAACAACACAAAATTTTCAACTACGGTTCGTAATTGAATTATAACCAATTGTAACTTATACACAAAATTGGTTAAAAAGACCAAAATCAACAAATCCTGGGTGAAAAAGACATCTAGATTTTGATACTGTTTAAATGGACAAAAATACAAAAATAGCCAGGATGTAAACAGTTTCATCCTACCCATTTTCAAATACTTTTTATTTTTTTAATTTACATCAGGATGCATCCAGTTTCATCCTTGCTATTTTTTAAGTTTAAGTCAGGATGAATCCAGTTTCATCCTTGCTATTTTTTTTGTCCATTTCACTCATATTAATTTTTACTCGTCCATTTGAACCAGGTTTTAAAATATTTGGACAAATGACCCATTTTCCTTAACTTATATGCCACTCTAATTTTGAACTTCAATTTTCGTCTCAATAGATATTAATTTTCAATTTAAATTTAAATTTAAATCTTCTAACCTAAACCGAACACAAATTTAAATCTTCTAACCTAACCTAGATTGAATACTGTATTATTTTTTTTGATAGAATTAGGTTACGACTGAGGGCTGATTGATAGGTGTAGAATACACCGAATTTACTATCTAGTAGTTACGCTTTCTATTTTCTGGTGAATTATGTACTTTACGCGTGTTTTTGAGTTATTAGGTACTCTGAGTCGCAGGAGGAAAAGAAGAAGATATTATCCAATTTGAGCAAAAAGGGCGAAATTGTCATCTCACAGAGTAAGTGATATATGAGCTGGCCCAAGGTTAAGGGACAACTCTCTTTTGGAGAAGTATTAAATGACAGCCAGCAAATGTTAAGGGGATGCCAGCTGGGTAGCCCTTATCAAGGTGACTGGACACTGGGAATAACCTTACTCCCATAACCCCTTATCTGCCAGACATGGGTGGCTGTATCCACTTTTAATTTCTTACACAACCCTGAAGTCGATAGGAACCATTTCTCCATCATTCTTGTTTGTTATTCGAGAGGAACAAATTCTCGAGAGATGGTAGAGATTTCGATCAAGTCAAGTGTTGTCATCATCAACGAGAGAATGAAGAAGATTCAAAGAAACTTGAAACTAGGGTTTGATGGACGAATTAGAGTCTGTAGCTCAACTGAGATGGGGAATGAGTTAGGTTTACTGAGATTGAAAATTGAGATGTGTTGAGAGAAATTCAGAGAGAGATTGAGAAGGTGAAGTTTTAAAAGATACTTGAGATCGATTTGGTTATTGGGGTTTAAAGAGTTTGTGTGATTCTACACGGAGAAAGAGAACTTTATTCTTTGTTAGCTTAGTTAGTTTTGAGAAGAAGGATTGATTTGAACCTGAGAAAGATGGAAGATGGGTTAGGGTTTGATTCAACAGGGGAGATAGGATTTGTTGGTGGTATGTGAAGAGTGATTGCAATCGAAATAGATAGGTGATGAACAGAGAAGAAGAAGTTGGGTATGAAGAAACTGGAAGAAAGAAGATGGAGGTTGCTGTGTTGTTCGATTGAGAAATTGAGGGTTTATGAAGAATTGTAAGATGGGTTTTGTGATGATGTTTGCTGCTGATAAACAAAGGCGATGGAACTGAGCTAGGGATGTGTAGATGGTGTTGCATTGGTTGTAATTGGAGGTTTTGGTGGGAGATTGTGCAGTCAGGGGCATGGCAGCAGATCTGGTGGTGCTTTGTGTGGGCTACAGATAATGGTGTTGTTGTGTTGGAGGTACAAATGTTGATTGCAATTAGGTCAGTGCTCTACGGTTTCAAATGGAAAACAAGAGAATTGAGTGCTTGCAAGTGCTAGTGGTGTTGAAAGTGCTACATGTGTTGGCTTTGAGATGGTTCTTTATGAAGAAATGGATGTATTGCAGTACAGAATTGGTATTAGTTGAATTAGAGGAGCTGGTGGAGATCAGATGTAGTTGTTGCTGTTGGCCTGAGATTGAAAGTGGTTCGGGTGAAGTTGGTGGTAATGGAACTGCATTTGGCGAGAGAGGGTTTGAGGTTTGAACTCATTCCATGAAGAAATTGTATGGAGCTCTGGCGAGATGGGTCTTGAAGCAGATGGATCTAATGGGTAAATCGGGTGATGGTGGATTAAGAGGAATGGGTGTTTGAGCAGGATGCGGCTTAAATGAAGATCGATTGAGGCGGTCGGTGTTGCTCGAAGTGGTAGTTTGAAAGATTGCAGGGCTTGACAATGAATTTGAAGGCATGAATTGAACTTGGATTGGCCTGGCGTGTATTACAGGCTAAGCTTAAGTGAATTTGCAGGGAAGTGCTGATGTTACAGGGATGTCATATGGATTAGTAATGGGAAGTTAGAAGAGGTTGTGGTGTTGTGTAAGATGGCGGTGTTGATTGTTGCTCATGAGGGTGCAGGCAAGAAGCTGCGAAGTCATGGGTGTAGTTGTGTCGAGAGTGGCAAGCAATGTGAGCTGGGATTACATGTAATGGCAGTGGTGGTGATGTGAACTGTGGCAGAGTTGTTATGGGCTGGCAGTGATGGATGCACAGCCAAAATGGCTGGCCAAGGAGTGGTGATGCACAATGATTGTGCTGCACAAGTTCTAGCCTGTGCAATGGCCTAGCCTGGCCAAGTTAACTCAGTCAGCTGAATCTGACTCCATCCTGACTCAAGTCTGACTCTGAGATGAGTCATCTGACAGCTGACTCGGTGCTTGGCCGAGTTGACTCGCCGAGTTGGCTCGTTGGCCGTTTGACCAGTTGACCAGTGACCGGAGTGGACTTTTGCCGCAGGTCACCGAGACGTTTTTCCGGCGACCCTTCCGGCCACAATACCAGATTTCCGGCAACCACTTTTGGGACATATTTTCTACATGGGTTTCTCCCTCTTATGGGCTTGGTGGATTTTCATCTAATGGACTTTGAAGACTAGACCTAATTTTAGAAGTTGGAGAAAAGATATAAAAGGGAAAGTCTTCTACAACTTATGATCATATCTTATTCTTGGAATTTTTGGAGAGCCGGTTTTTGTTTACGCTTCTAGGGTTTGCTTTTGTTCATCTTCTTCTTCTTTTCAATTAATATTATTATGATGAACTCCATAGCTATGAGTAGCTAAACACATATTATTGGTTATGGGATAAAGTTGATTTCTCAATATGTTATATGATTCAATGAATTAGTTTTGTCTCAATATTTTATTGTTTGTGATTCACAATTAATAGTGTTATAAGATTTGAATACTCGTTAGGTTGAGTCAGGAATCAATCCGGTTTACGTTCATCTCTAAAGCTATATTAGGGTTTTCAATACGAAAAAGTTGTTTATCCACGATTCTAAGTAGCATAATTGTGGGTAGTGCTTGTAGTGATATATCCTACTAGTGAATCATAACTTTTGTTAAAACGTTTAGTGCTTTTACACATTCGTTTGCATTGATTAGTCTTATTCCATAAAACTTAATGCTTGTAGGGAGTTAAACTAATTGTTCTTTTACACTTTAGGTTGCTTTCTAGGAAGAATTCACATATGCATCTTTTAATGTGGTTGTGATGAAATCAGGGAATTAACGGGTTATACTTGCGATCAAGGTGTCCTAGGACTTTTAGTAAATACGAGATTAAATTACCAATTCTAATCATTGATGAAAATACATGTTTGTGAATGATACTATCCCGTGACCAATATCTTCTCCTTATTGATTATTCCAAGTATTTGCTTTGCTCTATTTTGTTTTTACTTTTATTTCTAAAACAACAAACATCCCCCCTTGGTTACTTTAGAAGCTGAAAATCGCATAACAACAATTGCCTCTCTGTGGATACGAACTCTTCCTTACCTTGTGCTTCATTTAAATTTAGTGAGTAAGAAAGTGAAATTATTTTGACGGATTGACACACGATCAAATTTTGGCGCCGTTGCTCGGGGAGGCATACGGCTTGTTATTGAGTTTTTAGTTTCTTTTACAATTTCTTTTTTATCTTTGCTTTTCGGTTCTTGTCTTGTTTCTCACTTGTTTGGGAGAATTGTTTTCAGTACCTAATCACGGCTTCTAAAGATTGGAATTATCAAGGTGCGGGATAGCTACTCGAAGAGGCACAATACTCCAACCAAGTCAAGACGACGGAAAATCTAGAGTTAAAAGTGGAAGGAGAAGTACAAATAGAAGGAGAACAAGAGGTTCCAATCGTAGACGAACCACAAGTTGAAGAAGAAGAAGTAATGGGTGATGCAAATCGTTCACTCAAGGAGTTGGCTTCTCATAGGCTTGATACACAACAGGGGTGTATTCAAACGAACTCTACTTTTGAGATAAAGCCGGGGTTGCTTAGAGAATTACCAAAATTCCATGGCATGGTGAATGAAGATCCAAACAAACATCTTATGGACTTCCACACCATTGTCATGGCCATGCTTCCAGCGGATGTAGAAGTGGATGGTGCAATGTTGAAAGTTTTAGTTTCTCTTTAATGGATAGTGCTAAGGATTGGTTGTACTATTTACCTCCGGAAGTGTCACAACATGGAATGGGTTGAAGAAACTCTTTTAGAGAGATATTTTCCCACATCAAAGGCTACTCAAATTCGAAAAAGGAGATTTGTGGGATGAAGCAAAATGTGGGAGAATCATTATATGAATGTTGGGAACGATACAAGAGATTGGTGGCAAGTTGCCCTCACCACCAATTCGGTGACGCTATGATCATCCAATACTTCATGAAGGACTCCAATCAAGTGATAGGAATCTTATTCTGCGGGTGGTGGTGCACTAGTTAGCAAGACGGTGGCACAAGCTAGAGTTGATTGAAAATATGGCGGCGAACTCCCAACAATTTTGAGCCGTGGTTCGGATTTGATTCTTAGAAGGGTGAATGAAGTGAGCGAGGTGGAGGAACCGTCAACAAATGGGTAACATGTCGGCAATGATGCAACAAGTTGCAGCAGTGATACCAAGTTCTTCTCAAACTTATGAGGACGAGCAAGCTAATGCGATCTTTCCAAATCAACAAAGACGGTATGATCCCTACTCAAACACTTACAATCGGGGATGGAGAGATCACCCCAATTTTAGCTATGCCAACAAGCAAGGAGCGGTTCAACAACCTACCTTCAACTTTTCAAGTGGATTTCAACCTCAACAACAACAATTCCAGTCGAGACAACAATTTCAGCAACCACAAGCACAACAATCAATGCAAAATCAAGGTTCCGATATTGATTCAAAGCTTCAAACAATGATGCAAGGTATTTCTACCATGTTTAAAGAGAGACAACAAGAAACTAAGAGTGCTATCAAGGAGTTGAAAACACAAATGGGCTTCATGGCTATTGAGTTGAACCAATTGAAGGCACAAAATAGTGGGAAACTCCCTTCTCAACCTATTAACCCAAAGAGGGTGTCAATGCTATTACGTTGAGAAGTGGTACACAACTTGTGCAACCCGAAGTTCTTGATTCGGGCAAGGTGGACACACCAAAGGAACCTGTTTTGGAGGAGAATAATGAGGATACTCTCCCAAACTTCTGAGGTACCTATTCCTAACTCTAATACTCTGGTTTCTACTTATGTTCCTCCTTTACCTTTTCCTCGCAGATTTGCAAGTTCTAAGAAGGCGGAACTAGAAAAGGAGATTTTAGACGTTCTTAAAAGATTCATGTGAACATACCACTCATTGATGCTATCAAGCAAGTTCCAAAGTATGCAAAGGTGTTGAAGGACTTGTGTACCAACAAACAAAGGCTCAAAGGTAATGAAGTGCTTAGTGTGGGGGAGAATGCTTGGCAATCTTACAACACAAACTCCCACTTAAGTGCAAGGATCCGTAGTTTTGACATTCCGTCACAATTGGTAACACTACATTTAACAAAGCTATGTTGGATTTAGGTGCATCCGTTAATGTTATGCCGGCGTCAATTTATAATTCACTTGATCTTGGTCCTCTAAAAAGGCTGAAATTGTATTGCAATTAGCCGATCGCTCTAATGTCTACCAATGGGTATTGTTGAGGATGTTTTGTGCAGGTTAATCAACTTGTATTTCAGCTGACTTTTGTGTGTTAGAGATGGATGAAGGTTCACGGACTCGTCTCTTCCATTGCTACTTGGGCGTCCCTTCATGAAAACGCGAAAACCATAATTGATGTGGACAAGGGAACGTTGACCATGGAGTTTGATGGAGAAACAATACGTTTCAACATTTTCGAGACGATGAGATATCCTAGTGATGTCCACTCTTGTTTCTCCATTAATGTTATGGATACATTGGCACAACAAATGTTTGAATTAAATGGTGATGATGCTTTGGAAACCGTGTTAACTACATCCATGGATAATGGTGTAGAGTGTGGTAATGAAGTCAAGGAAGCCCTTGGTGATCTTAATTCACTACAAGGATGCCAGGAAACTCATAATGTCTCTTTTATTTATTTACCATGCAGTGATGAAAATCTTGTACCTTCAATTATTAAATCTCCAAAGTTAGAATTGAAACCTCTTCCGACCACCTAAAGTACTTGTACTTGGGTGATAATGAAGAGTTACATGTGATTGTTTCTAATGAGCTTAATGATTTACAGGAGCAAAAACTTCTAAGGGTGCTAAGGAAGTACAAGACGGCCATAGGATGGACAATTGCCGATATCAAGGGTATAAGCCCTGCCGTTTGTATGCACAAAAATTCGTTTGGAGGATGATGCAAAACCTACAAGGGAAGCGCAACGTCGTTTGAATCCTCCCATGATGGAAGTTGTGAAAAAGGAGATACTCAAGCTTTTGGAAGTGGGTGTTATCTACCCCATATCCGATAGCAAGTGGGTAAGCCCGGTACAAGTAGTACCAAAGAAATCAGGTGTGACAGTGGTGGAGAATGATAAGAATGAACTTGTCCCAACTCGTGTGCAAACCGGTTGGACGGTTTGTATTGATTATAGAAAATTGAATGCCACCACTAGAAAAGATCACTTTCCTTTACCTTTTATTGATCAAATGCTTGAGCGTTTAGCTGGACACTCTTATTATTGCTTTCTTGATGGCTATTGAGGTTATAATCAGATTGTGATAGCGCCGGAGGACCAAGAGAAAACCACTTTCACTTGTCCTTTTAGTACTTTTGCTTATAGAAGGATGCCTTTTGGCTTATGCAATGCTCCAGCTACCTTTCAAAGGTGTATGGTAAGTATCTTTTCGGAATATGTTGAAAACATAATTGAAGTGTTCATGGATGACTTTAGTGTCTTTGGTGATTCATTTGACCTTTGCTTGAACAATTTGTCTCTAATCCTTGAACGATGTGTTGAAACAAATCTTGTGCTAAATTGGGAGAAGTGCCATTTCATGGTAACTCATGGCATAGTTTTAGGCCATATAATATCTTCTAAAGGCTTGGAAGTCGATAAATCTAAGATAGACCTTATTCGTGCTCTAACCCTCCCACTACGGTGAGGAGATACGTTCTTTTCTTGTTCATGCAGGTTTCTATCGTAGATTCATCAAGGACTTTTCCAAGATAGCATCACCACTTTGTAACTTATTGCAAAAAGATGTGGTTTTTAACTTTGATGAAAAATGTATGGTGGCATTCAATCGTTTGAAAGAACTTTTGATTTCAGCCCCTATCATTAAACCACCAGATTGGAGTAAGCCTTTTGAGCTCATGTGTGATGCAAGTGACTATGCGATTGGTGCTGTGCTTGGGCAACGTGTGGGGAAGCTTCCTCATGTTATTTATTATGCTTCTAGAACGTTAAATGAGGCTCAACAAAACTACACAACCACTGAAAAGAGTTATTAGCCATTGTTTTTGATTTAGAAAAGTTTCGCTCTTATCTAATTGGTACAAAAGTTGTTGTTTTTCGATCATGCGGCACTTAAGTACTTGCTTACAAAGAAAGAGGCGAAACCGAGGCTCATACGATGGATATTACTCTTGCAAGAGTTTGATATTGAAATCGAAGACAAGAAAGGAATTGAGAACACCGTTGCGGATCACTTGAGCCGACTTGCTGTGGACAAGGAGACTATCCCGTTGCGTGAGAGTTTCCCGGATGAGCAACTATTCTCAATTGCCTTTGGAGAACCATGGTATGCCGATATTGTTAATTACTTAGTTTCTAAACAAATCCCAAAGGACTTATCTCGTCTTGAGAGGGACAAACTTAAAGGTTAGGGAACCAATACATATGGGATGATCCATACTTATGGAAACATGGTAGTGACCAAGTAATACGAAGGTGCGTTCCGAATCAATTTAATTATATCTTGTCTTTTTGTCACTCTTATGCTTGCGGAGGACATTTTGGAGTAAGAGAACCGCGCACAAGGTACTTGAAAGTGGTTTTTATTGGCCAACTTTGTTTAAGGATGCACATATATTTTGTACAACTTGTGATAGGTGCCAAAGAACCGCAATCTAGGTGTCCGAAATCAAATGCCACAAACTTTTATTCAATTTATTGAATTTTTTTTGATGTATGGGGGTATTGATTTTATGGGGCCTTTGTCAACTCCCATGGGAATTTTTATATCTTACTTGCGGTTGATTATGTCTCGAAATGGGTGGAAGCTAAGGCCCAACTAATGATTCTAAAGTGGTTTGATTTTTGTGCAAGCTAATATTTTTGCAAGATTTGGAATTCCAAGAGCCATAATTAGCGATGGGGGTTCTCACTTCAAAAACAGGATTTTGCAAAGCTTGTTGACGAAGTACAATGTGTCGCACAAGATTGCAACACCTTATCATCCCCAAACCAATGGACAAGCCGAGGTGTCTAATCGGGAGGTGAAATCCATTCTAGAAAAGACGGTGAATCCAACAAGGAAGGATTGGAGCATGCGACTTAATGATGCTTTGTGGGCGTATAGAACCTCATATAAAACACCTATTGGGATGTCTCCTTTTAGGCTTGTGTATGGTAAACCTTGTCACTTACCCGTGGAAATTGAGCATAAGGCGTTTTGGGCTATTAAACAATGCAACATGGAGATGGATGAGGCTGGAAAGCAAAGGAAGTTACAACTCCAAGAGCTAGAGGAGCTTCGCAATGATGCATTTGAAAGCTCGCGCATTTATAAAAGACGAAAGCATTCCATGATAACATGATTTCTAGGAAACAATTTTGCATTGGGCAGAAAGTGCTTTTGTTTAATTCTCGCTTGCATTTATTTAGAAAGGGTAAATTAAGGTCACGATAGATCGGACCTTTTATTGTTACTAATGTGTTTTCTCATGGTGCGGTGGAAATTCGTAGCATAGCTACGGGAAAGAACTTAAAGTTAATGGGCACCGGTTGAAACCATATTATGAGAATTTCACTTCGAAGTGGTGGAAGGAGTTAACTTTGTGGATGTACTCCCTACGGAGGAGTCATAGAAAGCAAGGAGATAGTCGGGTGACGACTTTAAACCAAGCGCTAATTGGGAGGCAACCCAAAGGATGAGTATTTCTTGTCTTGTATTTATTTCTTTTCTTGTTTTTAGTTTTTCTTGTTTTGTTTTTACTTTGTTTTTTTTGTTGATTTCTTGTTAGGATTTCCCACCTTGACTTACTTTGGACGATTCAATTACATTGAGGACAATGTAAAGTTTAAGTGTGGAGAGTGGTTTGCTTTGTAAATTTTTGCAATTTTTTCAACTTTTTTGTGAAATAGTGAATAAGAAAACTCCAACTTATGGTTAGTTTAGAGTCACATAGTATACATGTCGCTAAGATTACATCGATAATCTCATACTAGTGACTGAACTTAGAGATGACAGAGAACATGATCGGGTTTCTTAATTGTATGAGAGTTAAAGTTGGATTTAACCATGCCAGTGGCAAATAAGGTGCAGACTGAAATTCGGTATTAGAGCGGTGATCCCCTATAGTGGAGACTACCCAAGTTACATAATGTGAGGCACCGACCTTCAATTCTTTGTACCTGTCTAAATTTGTGCTTTTTAGAGTGTGTGTCACCGTCGTAAATTAGGGCAGAATGGTGAGCTGCCCAACCTCCCACCATAGAAGGTACTATTTTGATCTCTTGAGTGCTATTTTTATCAATCATGATGGTGACATCGAATTGCTAACTTACATACCACTTGTAATCTTGTTCGCAGTTAGCACCATCCACCTTATCTCTCTCTACACCAACAGGTTCATAGAAACACCATCATCATCAACAAGAGGAGCATCACAAATTTGAAGGAAAGTTGAACATGTTCGAGGTTTACAAGCAACGGTACAAAAATTGAGCAGATTTCAGATTTAAGTAAAGCAACAAAACAAGGAGCAAAATTTTTATAAGTTGAAGACTATTGTACAAGAGTAAAAATTATTAAGGATGAGAGTTCGAGAAGTTTATGATATCAAGACATATAAGTTGTGAAGAATCAAGCGGTAAAGTACTTACACCATGGCCTTTGTACTTGCATTTTTATTTGTATTTTCAGTTTGTGTTTCTTTCTCTTGTCTAAAAAAAAAAAAAAAAAAAAAGACAAGAGAAAAAAAAAAAGGTTCATTACTAGTTTTATTGTTTTATTTCGTTTTTAATTTGTATTTGTTTTATTTTTTTTATTTCAAAAAAAAAAAAAAAAAATATATATATTTTGGGTTTGTATAGTTTGTTTTAGTTTTGTATTCTTTCAATAAAGCCAATGGAAAGAAGGAATATCTATAATGAAGTTTCAAGCGACAAGAATTAGAGGAAAGAATCATATTGTCGAGATTCTACGAAGTTCAAGAGTTATCATCAAGAGTTGAAGACCAAGACGAAGATGAAGACAGATAGAAGACCGAAGGCGTTTCTATGGATCTTGTGAGAGTGGTGCTAGCTGCACGCCGAACGGATACAAGGTAAGTAAGCATATTCCCACCTTCGTTAAGTGGTTGATTTCCTTTCGAAGAGATCGTCAGAAAAATGGGTTTTCAAAATTATAAAAGATGTGGGTTTTCAAAACATTCGGAGGGTTTTGCCTTCCTACCATTCAACGTGTCTCAGGATTCTCTCTTCATTCAAACCTGGACACATGTGTGACCCATAAAGAGCTGTTTATTATTGAGAGCAATATCATAAAACCCTTTCTTGTGAGGCAGAGTCGAGACTTTTGATCACTCAGACCCGAATTTATGTCGAAGGGATGGTTATTTCTCTCTCAACTTTTAAGAATGAGATTGTGTTCATTTATGTGTCTAACTTCTTATGACTAGTGTGCAGAATCTCTATGTCTTCTTAAAGCGTTGGATGCTATCATTACGGAGAACTAGTAAGTTGGAAAAATAGGTTTTGTGGGTATATCTCTAGTAAACCATCACGAGACTATAACTCGTCCACAAGGGACACCTAGGGGTTTAAAGGTTTGTTATTTATTCTAAAAGTGACCGTAGCCTCGGCGACACGGAGTTGTTGTATTTTATTATTTTTGTTTGATTTGCTCGAGGACTAGCAAAGTTTAAGTGTGGGGAATTTGATAGGTGTAGAATACACTGAATTTACTATCTAGTAGTTACGCTTTCTTTGATATTTTTCTGGTGAATTATGTACTTTACGTGTTTTGAGTTATTAGGTACTCTGGAGTCGCACGGAGGAAAAGAAGAAGAAATTATCCAATTTGAGCAAAAAGGGCGAAATTGTCATCTCACAGGCAAGTGATATATGGAGCTGACCCAAGGTTAAGGGACAACTCTCTTTTGGAGAAGTATTAAATGACAGCTTGACAAATGATTAAGGGGCTGCCAGCTGGGTAGCCCTTATCAAGGTGACTGGACACTGGGAATAACCCTACTCCCATAACCCCTTATCTGCCAGACATGGGTGGCTGTATCCACTTTCAATTTCTTACACAACCCTGAAGTCGATAGAAACCATTTCTCCATCATTCTTGTTTGTTATTCAGAGAGGAACAAATTCTCAGAGATGGTAGAGATTTCGATCAAGTCAAGCTGTTGTCATCATCAACAGAGAATGAAGAATATTCAAAGAAACTTGAAACTAGGGTTTGATGGACGAATTAGAGTCTGTAGCTCAACTGAGATGGGGAATGCGTTAGGTTTACTGAGATTGAAAATTGAGATGTGTTGAGAGAAATTCAGAGAGAGATTGAGAAGGTAAAGTTTTAAAAGATGCTTGAGATCGATTTGGTTATTGGGGTTTAAAGAGTTTGTGTGATTCTACACAGAGAAAGAGAACCTGTTGCTGTTACATTAGTTAGTTTTGAGAAGAAGGATTGATTTGAACCTGAGAAAGATGGAAGATGGGTTAGGGTTTGATTCAACAGGGGAGATAGGATTTGTTGGTGGTATGTGATGAGTGATTGCAATCGAAACAGATAGGTGATGAACAGAGAAGAAGAAGTTAGGTATGAAGAAACTGGAAGAAAGAATATGGAGGTTGTTGTGTTGTTCGATTGAGAAATTGAGGGTTTATGAAGAATTGTAAGATGGGCTTTGTGATGATGTTTGCTGCTGATAAACAAAGGCGATGGAACTGAGCTCGGGGAATGTAGATGGTGTTGCATTGGTTGCAATTGGAGGTTTTTGGTGGGAGATTGTGCAGTCAGGCATGGCAACAGATCTGGTGGTGCTGTGTATGAAGCTACAGATAATGGTGTTGTTGTGTTGGAGGTACAAATGTTGATTGCAATTAGGTCTGGTGCTCTACAGTTTCAAATGGAAAACAAGAGAATTGAGTGCTTGCAAGTGCTAGTGGTGTTGAAAGTGCTACCTGTGTTGGCTTTGAGATGGTTCTTTATGAAGAAATGGATGTATTGCAGTACAGAATTGGTATTAGTTGAATTAGAGGAGCTGGTGGAGATCAGATGTAGTTGTTGCTGTTGGCCTGAGATTGAAACTGGTTCAGGTGAAGCTGGTGGTAATGGAACTGCATTTGGCAGAGAGGGGTTTGAGGTTTGAACTCATGCCATGAAGAAATTGTATGGAGCTCTGGCCAGATGGGTCTTGAAGCAGATGGAGCTAATGGGTAAATCAGTGATGGTGGATTAAGAGGAATGGGTGTTTGAGCGGATGCGCCTTAAATGAAGAGATCGATTGAGGCGGTGCAGTGTTGCTCAAGTGGTAGTGAAAAGATTCTTTGACAATGAATTTCAGGTGAAGCTGTGAATTGAACTTGGATTGGCCTGGCGTGTATTGCAGTGCGAAGCTTAAGTGAATTTGCAGGGAAGTTCTGATGTTACATGGATGTCGCTATGGACTGTAATGGGAAGTTAGAAGAGGCTGTGGTCTTTGTGTAAGATGAAACTGGTGTTGATTGTTGCTCATGAGGGTGGGCAAGAAACTCTGCAGAAGTCATGCGTGTAGTAGCTGTGATCGAGAGTGGCAAGCAATGTGAGTGGGGATTACATGTAATGGCGGTGGTGGTGATGTGAATTGTGGCGAGTTGTTATGGGTCGGGCTGCGTGATGGATGCACCTGCCAAAATGGTCGTGGCCAAGGAGTGGTGATGCACAATGATTGTGCCACAAGTTCTAGCCTGCGCAATGGCCTAGCTTTGTGAGTTAACTCGGTCAGTGAATCGACCCATCGACTGAGTCGACTTGAGATGAGTCATCTGACAGCTGACTCGGTGCTTGACCGAGTTGACTCGCCGAGTTGGATCGTTGACCGTTTTGACCCGGTTGACCGGTGACCGGGCGGACTTTGCCGGTCACCTGAGACGTTTTCCGGCGACCCTTAAAACCCACAATACCAGCTTTCCTAAGAACCACTTTTGGGACATATTTTCTACATGGGTTTCTCCTCTTATGGGCTTGGTGGATTTTCATCTAATGGACTTTGAAGACTAGACCTAATTTTAGAAGTTGAGAAAAGATATAAAAGGGAAAGTCTTCTACAACTTATGATCATATCTTATTCTTGGAATTTTTGGAGAGTAGGTTTTTTTGTTTACGCTCTAGGGTTTGCTTTTGTTCATCTTCTTCTTCTTTTCAATTAATATTATTATGATGAACTCCATAGCTATGAGTAGCTAAATACATATTATTGGTTATGGGATAAAGTTGATTTCTCAATATGTTATATGATTCAATGAATTAGTTTTGTCTCAATATTTTATTGTTTGTGATTCACAATTAATAGTGTTATAAGATTTGAATACCGTTAGGTTGAGTAGGAATCAATCCGGTTGCGTTCATCTCTAAAGCTATATTAGGGTTTTCAATACGAAAAAGTTGTTTATCCCTGATTCTAAGTAGCATAATTGTGGATAGTGCTTGTAGTGATATATCCTACTAGTCACAAGTGAATCATAACTTTTGTTAAAGCGTTTAGTGCTTTTACACATTGTTTGCATTGATTAGTCTTATTCCATAAAACTTAATGCTTGTAGGGAGTTAAACTTAATTGTGCTTTTACACTTTAGGTTGCTTTCTAGGAAGAATTCACATATGCATCTTTTAATGTGGTTGTGATGAAATCATGGAATTAACGGGTTATACTTGCGATCAAGGTGTCCTAGGACTTTTAGTAAATACGAGATTGAATTACCAATTCTAATCATTGATGAAAATACATGTTTGTGAATGATACTATCCCGTGACCAATATCTTCTCCTTATTGATTATTCCAAGTATTTGCTTTGCTTTCAATTACTTTTATTTCTTAGATACAACAAACATTCCCCCCTTGGTTACTTTAGAAACTGAAAATCGCATAACAACAATTGCCTCTCTGTGGATACGAACTCTTCCTTACCTTGTGCTTCATTTAAATTTAGTGAGTAAGAAAGTGAAATTATTTTTGACGGATTGACACACGATCACTGATGGAGAAGAGAAGATGAAGAAACTGATTCAGATTTTTTTGATTTAGGTTAAAAAAAGTGGAAGACAATTCAGTTTTTTCTAAATAAAAATGGGAAGGCAATTTAGTCCATTTAAAGCTAAGAGGGTAATCTAGACATTTTGCTACTGTTTGGGACACCTCCTGACCACCTAGATAGACATTACTATTTTGGGTCAAGCCCCTCTGGTGGATCTCACAGCCCCTATAACAACTTTTTAAAACTGAGTCTTACATAAGCAACGAGGCAAATTTTTCCTTCAATAAGAAAGTAAGAAAGAGCCATGAATGACTAACAAAAAAGAAAAAGCGAATTCTGTTAAGCCCCAAAACCGAACGAAGGACTAAAATGCAAACCCAAAATATATAGCAATCTGTGTCGAATCTCTTTTTCTTTTATAATTTCTTTAAAAAAGCTTGTTCTAAGGAACAAATAAACAGGCATTTCCTGTGTATTGTTGGTCGGTCCATGAGATATTAATGATACTGCTCCTTTTACCATGTTCCCAAGGGGGTTGTCGGGTTACCCTTATTCTTTCCCATTCATTTTGTGTGCGTGTAACTTCTTTTTCAACAAGTTTTTTTTTTGTTTTTGTTTCTTTACAAGCATGCGGGAAAGAAGGCATTTTTTATTGCAATGAGAGAGTTCATTCGGATTGCAAGAATTAACAAAATTGCAACAGCATCAAAGTGCGTGCATCCTTCCCACGTATAGAATGTGCATCGTATTTTTGGCTAATCTTTGTTTTTACAAGTACATCAATTCCCTAACGATTACTGAGATAGGAAATTCAAGAACGACGATTATTTCACCACCCACCGTATATTTTTGATGTGGACAAGTAGTTAGGGACTATTCGCCAAGAAAGTTAAGGCACCATCTTAGACAAAAATATTTCTTCATGGCAAGTCTTATATTTATTACACACAAAACCTCTATAAATACTTGTGTTAAGTCACAAAACCATCTCAAGTACAATCACTCTCTCCCTCTCGCTTGCTTCCATATTTTCTGGAATCACAAACCCCCCTCTCCCTTACCTTCTCCAATCTAATACCCCTCCAACTATACAAAATGACTATTATTTTTTGCTTTTCTTCTTTGTTCGTTCTCTCATGTATCCATGTTCTTTTGTACTTCGCAATGGTTGAGGAACCCATAA
This sequence comes from Papaver armeniacum, assembly GCA_023531295.1. Lineage (NCBI taxonomy): Eukaryota > Viridiplantae > Streptophyta > Magnoliopsida > Ranunculales > Papaveraceae > Papaver > Papaver armeniacum. Next base: position 49,495 of record JAJJWW010006784.1, read on the forward strand.
AATCTTCACCGGTTCATAGCGATTCAATACCAGTATATCCAACCAGCGAGGTAAACATCTGAATGACTATGAAGAAATTAATCCACAAATGCTTTCTTCTTTTTTTAGAGGTAGAGGGTACATATGTTGGGCTTAATCATCTTATGTATATACAATGTACATGTCCAGGTTATTTTAAAGCTGCACGAACATACGAAATTAAGAAAGAAAAAAGAACAACACGTTGGGATGTATTCGAGTGTTCTTGGTGGAATAACCCTAGATCCTTCATTGATGGTCATCCCAATGGATGACCATATGGTCCATAGGGGACATGGGGTCTTCGATACGACGCGCATAGTGAATGGGTAAATTTTACTTGTTGATTAATGTGCTTTCTCAAACTGTTGGATAAATAGTCATAAAGTAAGTATATTGATAACTAATATAATGGTTGTTCTTCTTCTTGGCTACTTGCAGGTACTTATATGAGGTAGATAAACACGTAGAAAGATTCTTGCGGTCAGCATCGCAGGCAAAGATAAACATATCTCCTTTCCCTCATGCCACTCTAAAGAACATACTTTTACAACTTGCGTCAGCTTCTTTATGCAAAAATGGGTCTCTCAGATTTTATTTAAGTTCTGGACCTGGTAATTTCTTGTTGTCACCCTCGGGCTGTCCTACTCCAACATTCTATGCAGTAGTAATCCAAGAGGATTACCCACCATGCAAAGAAGGGGTAAAAGTTATCACTTCCACCATACCAATGAAGCAACCATTGTTCGCAACCTCGAAAAACGTCAATTACTTGCCTAATGTACTCTCAAAGATGTTGGCGGAAGAGAGGGGAGCATATGCAGCTATATGGGTGGACGATGAGGGCTACATAGCAGAGGGGAGCAACTTAAACGTTGCGTTCATAACTCAATCCAGAGACCTTTTAGTTCCTTCGTTTGAGAAGATTCTTAGCGGAATTACCGCTAAGAAATTACTGGAACTAGCTCCAAAACTGGTGGAGCTAAAAATGCTGAAAAGCGTACAACTCAAGAATATCACTGTCGCAGAAGCAAAGAATGCATCAGAAATGATGTATTTAGGTAGCAATCTACCAGTTCTACCCATAATAATGTGGGATGATAAGCCCATTGGGGATAGTAATTAATCCTAAACTACACCACCAGTAATTTGTACGTTTAGACCAAGTTCATCATATGTATCTCAAAAAAAATTTCGTTTGGTACAGGGACTGTGGGAAGATTAACACTAGCACTCTCCGATCTTCTTTATGAAGATATGGTATCGAAGTAGGAAAGGATCCGGTACCATATGCCTATTAGCACAAGTAATGCGGTGGTGCGGGATAAGAATTATTGAAGTGAAGGATAAGGAGTTTTGCATTCTTACACTCTCACGTGTGGTTCACATGTTATTGCGAGATAACTTTTCACACACTTCTCAACATGTGTAATGTGTGTGTTGGTTATTAATTAAAAATACTTGAAACCACAGACGGGTTAATGTAATGTTCTCTAATTTACGTAATGATGTTTAAGCTTCTCACGAATCTAAAATTGAATGAAGTTTATCATTTTAAGCTATGCTAATATGGTATCGGATGGGTAAGAGTTAGCCTCAACTCTCACTCGATCCAAGCTTCCGCTCTATTCTTCATCAACCTCTTCACAATTTTTCCTTATCCCAGAGAAGCTCTTCCTTGATTTGATTGATTTCTTCTTTAAATTTGTTATTCCTTTTCCCAATTTATTCTCGATCTTCCATTCTTACAACTTCCTCAAGCTGGAATCTGGTTTCAATTTTTATCATGATTTTCTATTTGCTTACAATTTCAGATCTAGTTAATGTCTCTATATTATTAAATTCTTATCAACCATGGAAAATCCTACCTCCAACTCCTTTTCAAACATCCCTCTAAATCGGTTAAACAACTTTGTTCATCTTAAGCTTAAGGAAGACAACTTCATTACATGGAAACATCGATGAACCCTGTTATTTCACAAATACAAGCTTATGAAATATCTTGATGGTTCCTACCCTTGTCCTCCACAATACACAAATCCAAGGAATCAACATCATGGAATTGAAAATTCCTTATACACCGATTGGATAGATGAAGATTCCTCCATCATGATGTGGCTTCATTCGACAATCTCGGACTCTGTTATACCTTACTTTTCAAGAGCAACAACCTCTCATGAACTCTGGGTCAGCATTGAAGAACGTTTTGCAAGGGCTTCTTCAACTCACTCCATACAATTGCGTACAAAGCTTGCTATCTCTCACGCAAGGTAACAAATCCATACCACCTTAATCAATGAAATCAAACTACTATCGATCAATTAGCTGCTGCTGGTGAAGTAATCTCGGACAAGGAACTAGTTGTCATTACACTTAAAGCTTTAAATGCTGATTACATACCCTTTGCCAACTGCTATGAGACATCGCAATCCACCAATTACGGTATTGAATTGCACAACAATTTGCTTAGTGAGGAGGCAGTTGTGAGTGAAAGAGCACTACTCTCAAAGCTGAAACGATGCAAAAGCTTTCATGGCAAATCTTGGTGAAGCGCTTATCGAGGTTCTCATTATAACTCAGAGGTTCATTTAGAGGAAGAGGTTATGGTGGTGGTGGTCGTTTTCCAAATCTGCTATATTTCATGATTCCTCTGGCGGAAGCTACAATCCACCTATGAAGCAACCATGTCAACTCTGTCTTGGAGAAGATCATTTGGCACCCAAGCGTACACAAAGACTCAACTTCTCCTACAAAAGGCGAGAGCACCTCCGGCTAATCTCGGTGTTATGCTAGCATTTGCAGATATCTTTGACGATGAGGAATGGATTCTTGGCAGTGGAGCCAACAACCACATCACTCCAACCACTACAAACTTGGGGAAATTACTTCTTATGATGGCGGTGAACACATTCAAACTGCAAGTGGAGAAGGTATGCCTATAACTCATAAGGGATACTCTAGTAAGCTCATTCATGATCATTCATTTCATCTTAACAATATTCATGTTGTCCCTACGCCTCTCACAACCTATTGTCCATTCATAAGTTTACTTGAGATAATAAGCTGCTCCTTAACTCTTGATTCTCATGGCTTCTCTGTGAAGGATCGACCTCAGGGAAGACTATTTTCCAAGGACCACATAGAAATGGCCTCTATCCTATCTCCTTGAGCAAAGCCTCTCTTGCTCTCTCATCCCACTACCCGGTGTGTGTTCTCCTACATAGAAGATTTGGTCATCCCAGTTTTCAAACTCTCCAGAAACTTTGTAATTTTTGCAATTATCCAATGTTTCTAATAAATCTTTTCTTGCTCAGGGTGCAAACTTTGTAGAAGTCACAAACTTCCTTTGATTTCAACTCGTTGCTACTAAACCTCTAGAATTATTGCATATGGACCTTTGGGGTCCTTGTCAAGTAACACCGTCTGGGCAATTTATATTATGCCAATATTATTGATGAATACACTAAATACTGCTGGATTATTCCTCGGCATGCTAAATCGATTTCACACAACAATTCTCTTCCTTTGTGCATAGAATTGAAAACCTTCTCTCACACTCAATAAAAACCATAAGAGCCTGATAATGGTGGAGAATTCTTAAACAAGTTCTTAGCTATTTTTTTTGTGAAAATAAGGAATCACTCATGAACTTTCCCTGCCCTCATACACCTGAGCAAAATGGTGTAGCAGAGGTCAAGCACAAACATCTCTTAGGCATCACTAGAACTTTGTTGTCTCAATCTGGTCTTCCTCATGAGTTTTGGGTTGATGCATTGCAAGCTGCCAATTACTTAATCAATAGACTTCCCACTAGATCTATTAACTACTCATCTCCCTTTCAACTTCTTTTTCAAAGAACACTGGACTCTGACTTCCTCAAGGTGTTTGGCTGTGCATGTTATCCATGGCTTAAGCCATACACCACAAACAAACTTGAGCCTAGAAGCAAGCAATGTATCTTCCTTGGCTCTGACCTTCAACACAAAGGCTATAGATGCTTAGACCCTCAATGAAAGGAACTGTTTACATCTCTAGACATGTGTCATTTAATGAGGACTCTTTTCCTTACAAACTTCTTCTATCCACATCCCCATTCCCTTGTGCGACACATTTACTTCTCCAAATTTGTTCCTTTAATTGCACCTACACTTTCTCCCTCGTCTCCCACAGGTGAATGATCATGCAATGATCACTAGGGAGTAAAAATGGCATTAGAGTCAGAAAATCATATTTTGCTACATTATATCCATTGGATATAGCTCTTCTTAGCAAGACTCGGTCTATTCCAACTTGCATAAGTCTTTGCTCTCACAAAGTAGGGGTTTGGAGAGGTGCATCGGCTAGGGAATACAAAGCATTAAACGATGCGGTACCTGGTCCCTTGTGGATCCAATGAGGTATTGATAATGTCGTGGGCTGTAAGTGGGTCTTCGGATTAAATACAAGGCGAGATGGCACAATTGACACCCATAAGGCTAGACTTGTTGCAAAAGGGTATCACATGCAACCAGGGAATTGATTATGAGGAAACCTTCGATCTGTGGCTAAGCCAACCACCATAAGAGTTATTTTGTCCATGGCTGTACAATACAATTGGAAAATTCATCAACTCGACGTCGACAACGCCTTCTTGCATGGAGATGCGAAAGAGGTTGTTTATATGACTCAACCTTTGGGTTTATTGATGAATCCAAGCCTAATCATGTATGTCTTCTCCACAAGGCCATCTATGGACTAAAACATGCACCTAGGGCATGGTATGCCAAATTAAGCAATGCTCTTCTATCTCTCAAGTTTGTCAACTCACATATCTGATTCAAGCCTATTTGTTCATCAAGATGGTCCTCATACTTCTGTGGCTTTAGTCTATGTGGATGACATACTTCTTACAGTGACTCTCTGCATTCTTACAACAGTGATTGCTCATCTACAGCGTGGTTTCCCATCAAAGATTTGGGGACTTACACTTTTTCTTGGGTGGAAATTAGAGAAGCTGCAGACTCATTGTTCCTCTCCACCAGACCAAATATGCAGTGGATTTGCTGACCAAATATCACATGGACGGTGCCAAGCCCTGTCAAACTCCACTTGCAACATCCGAAAAACTCGTCAAGGATGAAGGTGAATTGCTCTCCAATCCAACCCAGTCTGAGATCACTAGTAGGAGCTCTTCATTATTTAACTTGGACACGCCAGAGAAATCTCTTATGCAGTGAATGTGGTCTGCCACATATGCAACATCCAAGAACGCCTCATCTGCTACTGTTTGAAAAGAATTCTACATGCTACATCAAAGGCACAATCAATCATGGTCTTCTCTTTACCAAAGGAGCCAACTTCTTATTAGGCTTTTCGGATGCCGATTGGGGCAGGCCGTGCAAGGATGTGAGGCGTTCAGCAGGTGGGTATTGTATCTTTTTGGGTTCTAATATCATTTCTGGTCTTCAAAAAGCAATCAACGGTTGCACGCTCCAAGACACGAGAGGCTGAATACGGAACACTTGCTAACGGTCAGCTGAGGTAGTTTGGCTTTGCTTTCTCCTAAAAGATTTACATTTCCCAATCTCTGGAATACCTAAACTAGGGTGTGACAACATCGGTTCCATCGATCTTGCTTCAAACCTGTCATGCACTCTAAAATGAAGCATGTTCACCTTGATTTTCACTTTGTTCGAGAAGCTTGTGCAATCTAAGGCTCTAGATGTCTTCTATGTTCATACGCTTGATCGGTTAAGTGACATCTTTACAAAGGCTTTGCATGGTCCAAGATTTGAGATGATTCGTGACAAACTCAGTGTGCTTACTCCACCCATGAGCTTGGGGGGGGTATTGCACAAGTAATGCGTGGTGCAGGATAAGAATTATTGAAGTGAAGGATAAGGAGTTTTGCATTCTTACACTCTCACGTGTGGTTCACATGTTACTATGAGATAACTTTTCACACACTTCTCAACATGTGTAATGTGTGTGTTGGTTATTAATTAAAAATACTTGAAACCACAGACAGGTTAATGTAATGTTCTCTAATTTCTGTAATGATGTTTAAGCTTCTCTGAATCTAAAATTGAATGAAGTTTATCATTTTAAGCTATGCTAATAATGCCAAGAAGGTGCATGGCAACAAGTAGAATTTAGTATGGCAGTCAAAGAGAACGAACATATGCCAAGAAGGTGTTTGGCATCAAGTAAAATTTAGTATGGCAATCAAAGAGAATGAATATCGTTATACTTTATGTATGTATTTATATCCAATAAACATATATGAATTTTGCTTTTTCCAAAAGAAAACAATCATTAAACATGTTTCTTATTAGCTGTTGATTTTGGTCTTACAAATAGCTTCCATGTTTCTCTTCAATCTGATTAAACAATGAGACGAAATGGTGAACTTAGTTATAACATGACTTGTGGTGAATCCTTGCACATATTACAGGCCCAAAGTTCATTTGTATCACGATAAAAAGGATCTGCTGATTTCCTTAGAAGATAGATGGTAAATAGCTTGCTTTGTGGAGTGCAGGTAGACCATCCTAGAAGGAAAATAATAAATATTGTAAAACCAAAAATCTTGAAACAACATTGTGTATTTTGAATATGGGTACATTATTTATATGTCCCTACTTTTATAACCTAACAAATATATCCTTTCCAAAAATAAATATATCCCTACCAATTTTACGAATTAAAATCCGGAATTATTAGATTACTGAAATGCCCTCCCTATATATTTCACTTAAAACTAGATCGGACACAATAACTCCTCATTTTCGATTCTGGTTTCTCTCACCAACTCACTCTTCTCTCCCTCGTTTCAATCGCTCCACTATCAAGCGAAAACAGAAAAAAAAACTGAAATTCATGGAATAAATCCACTAGCTAGTTACTCATAATCAAACATTAATACCTAGCCGTTACTCAAAATCAATCCGGTTGAATAAATCCACTAACAGAAACTGAAAGTTAACATAGTTACATTTCGTTTCATCAACAAACAGAAAGAATATCTTTCATCATCAACATAAAGCATCGAACAGAAGGCTAATCAAGTTTTATTTGATTTCACTGAAGATTTCAATTTGAGCAGTTAAAAACACTTTCGATTTTGGTCTTGTTTTGATTTTTGGTTAGAGTTCTTGAGATTTAATTGATGATTGCAAAATTGAACAGCTAAAACCTAATTTTTGATGTCGATTTAATTGATGCATGTATGTTTTGGTCTTGATTTTGTTATTGTAATGATTATATGTTTGTATTTGCAGTTATTACTGCTAGAGTTCTTGATTAGGTTTGATTTTGCTCTTGTTTAGTTAGTTTTGAGTTTTGGTTAATGTTTCAAAATTGATATTTATCTTCAAACTTTAAGTATTGTTTTGCTGAGATTCAAATTCAATCTACTTGTTGATAAGTATTGATGGGTGAAAATGTGATTGAAGGAGTTTTAGATATTTTTGTATAAACAATTGTACTTGATCCAAATAAAAATTGGATAAACAATAGCAGTTGATCAATTTAGGGGATAAACAATAGCGTTGATCCGGATAAAAAAGGATAAACAATACAAGTTGATCCATTGTATGAAAATTCTATTGTTAATGGGTGAAAATGTGTTTTACGAAGGATTTTAAATATTTTTGTATCAATGATAAAGTAGTTTATCCAATGTAGGGGATAAACAACGTGATTGATCCAAGTAAAAAAATAGGATAAACAATAAAAATTGATCCATTGTATGCAAAGTTGTTCAAGCTTGTTATGTGTTTGAAGGAATTTTAGATATCTTTGTGTTGATGGGTGAAAATTACTCTGCCGAATTTGGTAATTTGGGGTGTGATGAGGAATGAATTTAAACCTACAACAAATGCACTTTGCAGCAAGGTGAGTGCTTGTAGATTCGAGAGATCAATCTGTGCAAGTCCGGCCTAAACCAAGAAATGGCGTTCCGGACTTGTTTCGGTCACAAAGTGAAGGAGATGGGGTTGATCTTAGGGAGGGAAGCGAAGAAGGTGTTGAGATTGTGAAGGTGTTGGCTTGCTATGACTTGTGAAAAGTGAGCGAGGCTTACGGTTAATGTAAGGAGGCTCTGAATGTCGATTTTTGTCTTGTTTTCCTTCTTTGCCGTTTGAAAATAGGGGCGGAGAACCTATTTATACAAGTCATTGAGCCTCATTCACGTTTCTCGTGGGAAGTGGAGGTAGTGGAATGATGGAGTAGTGGAGTTGTGTGTCGGTAACGCACGACCAGTCTTGCCCACTTCTCCGGTTCATCTCCTAACCGTCCATGACTCCTAACACGTTCTTGTGATGGCGCGTTACCACTGTACACCTTTGTAAACCACGGACCAATACCCCGATAAGTATCCCCGTTTGTGACATGATTGATGTCCGGAATGTGGATCGTGGGTCCACGGAAGATAGCATATGTAATCTTTGAATTGAATAGCTGCGTTATTCGAAGGAAAGTCGATACTTGTGAAGTATCGTGTGTATTTCATGCGAGTCTTTGCATTGCGGTGTGGTAAAGTGATGTGTAATGTTTGCTCACTAACCAAATAACTCGACCGGGGTTGTATAACCAAGTTTGGTGAGGTCGGACGGATGAGATGATGTTTGAGACACTCATCTGCGGCAGATTGATGAAATAGGTTTTTAAAGAGGTGCGCAAGCATCACTCTTGACTTGGTCGAAACCAAGCATGGGAAGGATTTTGGATAAGACCAGGCCATACATGCGTGTTGACGGCATGATGGTGTAGGCGCCTGTATTCCGTTCCCTCATGGAAGCGCGATCCAGGCCACTCAATTTGGCCAGTAAGAGGAGTGGTCGAGATCGGTTTGCGGCAGAAATCCCTTGCCGCAAAGAAGTTGGGAACCGGCGTGATTTCCTAGTTTGGGCACGCGTTTGAGCGACCAATCATTGGTTGGTTTTGGTCGATCACACTAGTGTAGGTGGTAGGTTGGTGTTCACACCTATGCGATTATCCCATGAAAACGTGATCTAAGCCATTCAAATCATCCCAGGTGAAGTTGAGCGGTCGAGATCGGTTTAGGATTTGGGAGGTGTAACTGCACGAGTTTGGGCGTGCGTTTTGGGTTGGTGGGGATGATGAGCCTTGGCCGACCGCAAGAGAAGTAGATGGGCCCACGGTGGTCATCTGGTATGACCAGGACACCTTTCGATTTGATCAGTGACCCTCCATTCGTGCCGGAGAAGATGGACGCGCGTGATGGCTCAAACCCTATTTTTGGCTTTCAAAGCCGCGCGACCATGCTCCTTTGGGCGGACGGTTTTGTTGTAACCAACCACAGTTGGCTTTGCCGTCGGTCAAGCGTGCAGGCGGTCACATGGTGATTGTGTCGACATGCTCCGGGCCTTTTGAGTCTACATCTACACCCTCCATCTATGCTGCGAAGACGGACAGTTGAGACCGTTTTGCGACATATGTAATATGCCGCAAACCCTAATTTAGGGTTTCCGCCCATAATGCTTGGTATGGACGGTTTCTTGGCAAGCAAAGGCCAATGGTCGACCATGCGGGTCCGTGTTATTCCATACACCTTGGGGGTGATGGAATTGATCCGTGGCCATCCAATCATGCTTGTGGAGTTGGATGGCTGCGATCCAGATCGTATTTGCAAGCTAAGGCCGTGTGTATTCCATACCTGCTTGGGGGTGATGGAATTGATCTGTGGTCATCAATCATGCTTGTGGAGTTGGATGACTGCGATCGAATCATATCCAGAGACCGATGTCTGATCAAGTGGGATGCTCAATCGGGCTAGTATAACACACGAGAGAGGGGCTCAATCGGGCTAGTATAACACTTGAGAGGTCTCGGGCTAGTATAACACAGAGAATCGGCACATGCGAGGTATTTCGTACATGGATTCATTATAGTGCTTGGAGGTTCGTGTTACTCAGAAGAGTAACACTCGATCGTCATGCCCGCCCGATAATGAGTACGGGAAATACAAGGCTGATATGAAATTCCTGGGAAGGGATTGTTCTTTGCATGCTCCGGCTGGAGAATTTCATGTATTCACGAATGGGATTGTTGCTACATGCTCCATTCTTGGTGAATTAAGTGAGGAGTATCCGTCACTTATAAACGGCTTTATCTTTTACAAGATGTCGGCGCATGATTTTTTTTTCAGGTTACTTACAAATTTAACCTTAAACGAAAATCCACCATCAACACTTTGCAAATGAAAGGGATCAACAGTAGAAGTTGATCCAATGTAGGGGATAAACAACAACAGTTGATCCAAATAAAAAAGGATAAACAAGAGTAGTTGATCCATAAAAAAAAGATTTTTTTGATGGTTATGTACATTTCTACTATGAAAATATGAATGCTAACTATAATAAGTGTTGAACTCAGGTTGAGAAGACATAATGCATAGAAGATCACCAAGGATAAAGAACAAGCAAGATGAAAATGGAACGAAAGAGATTGAGAAAGCTACAGAACCAAAAAGAAATGCGAAGAACAATAAGATAATTGAAGAAGAGGCAACAAGAAAGAGGAAGAACAAGAGTGCACATGAAGAAACACAAAGAAAGGTGAAACACAAGAAAATAGTTCATGAAGAAACGAGAAAAGTCGAATCGGGAATCCGAAGAAGAATCGAGATGATGATGATGAAGAGTTGGAAGAAGAGGAAAAAAGATCTAAAAATGGCAAACCAATAAAAGTCATCAAAGGAAATGCAAAGAACAAGAAAGAGACAACAAGAAAGAGGAAGATGGCATTTGGGAATAAAGAAGCACAACAAAAGTTAAAGATGAAACTCAGGAAGATAGATGAGGAAAAATGCGAATTGTCGAAGAAGAAGCGCAAGAGAATCAGATGAAGATGACAAGAAGAGGAAAAACAAGCAAAAAGAACAAACCGAAGAAAGTCCTCAAAGGTAAAAACATACATTGTGATATTTGTGATGGTATTCTTACTACGTTACTTAAAAAAAATGAAAATGACTGAGTTTCATGTATGCGGGCGAGTCAAAGGAGAAAGAAATCAAACTCAAAGAAGAACAACAAAAAGTGAAACAAAAGAAGAAAGTTGAGGAAGAACCAGGAACAATCGAATCCAGAAGAAGAAGGGCAAGAAGAATCGAGATGAAGATGACCGAGAATCGGAAGAAGAGAAACAAATTGTAATATATGAAAAAAAAGCGAAAAGGGCAAACCGAAGAAAGTCGTCAAAGGTAAATACATAGATTGTAATACTTGTCTTTGCTATATATAACTATATTGTTTGAAATATTGAAAACAAAATGAAAATGATTGAGCTTCACGTATGCGGTCGGGTCAAGGCGAAAGCAAAACCACAACAAAAGGAGAAAAACAAGAAGGTAGTTGAGGAAGAATCAAGAATCGGAATCGCAGTAGATGAAGAGGAGCAAGAAGAATCAGATGGAGATGAAGAGGGCAACACAGAGCCAGAGCGCAAAGGTAAAAACATTGACTCTTTAATGAAAATATTATGTGTAAGCAATCATAGTTTTGGATCAACTGTGACTGTTGATCCAGTAAATATTTGTAAGCAATCATAGTTTTGGATCAACAGTCACAGTTGATCCAACAAATATGTGTAAACAACCACAGTTGATCCAACATCACATTATGTGTAAAAATATGTGTAAAATATGACATAAAAGGTAGTTAAAGCATGAACCGTGATTACACATATTTATACGTCTCACCTCACTCCTGGGGCTACGCCCCCTCGTGAAAATATATTATGGGTAGAATGCAAGAAAACAAAAGATTATTGTCAAAAATGAAAAGGAAATGATTTGAGTTTCATGTATGCAGCCAAGTCGAGAGCAAAGGAACAAAGAATCAAGGAGGTCTACAACCATTGTTTGAAATGGGAATTTTCTATGCAAAAAGTTTGAAGTGGACGATGCAAATAACAAGAAGAAACCGAAACTTGCAAAAGCAATGAAGGAATCTCCATATTGGGAATTAATCAGCCCATTTTATGTAACAGGCATGAGTATGAGTGGTAAATGGATGAACAAGATTAATCTTGCAATCAATTTGTTGATGAGTGCATTTGATAAAAAAACCCGAAAGTTTAAATTTGGAGAAAACGAAGAGTGCTCTCTGGAAGCAAGAGATTTTGCTTTGATATTCAAGATGAGACGACTGATAGAGAGTGAAGAATTGAAGAAAAGAATCTGCAAAGAAGAAAGGACTTCGACTACGACGAATTCTTAAATAAAAAGTTCAGACCGAAAAAAAAACAAAAGATTGTCGAACCAATATTGAAGGCTGAGGTTGTATACAAACCGAAAAATGCAACGAAGATGAGTCGATCAGGAGCATTTTGTAAGACTTTTCGGTATGTGGTTATGCACGGTTTTCTTATTCCCAAATGCTGGTATGACATGGTTCCCAAAGAAATGGTTGCCTCATATCTTCTTGATGGACAAAGTGTCATGGCCGGATCATGTGGTGGAATGTTTGATTTCAAACACGGCAAACAAGAAGAATAACCAATTAGCTATCGGTGGCTGCACAACTCTACTAGTGGTAAGAAAAAAACGTTAATTTTGTAAAACTAAAATGTTTATTGTTGTAGAGAGTGAAATGCATACTATTGGATAAAACTAACATTGTTGTTTATATTATGCGGTGTTGGTTCTGCGGAACATACCGATAAGTACATAACGAAAAGGGAGGGATTTCAAAATTCAACTCCAAGATTCTACGATGGAACCGGCATGCATTGTGCAAGCTGACTTGCAAGTGACTTTGGCAACAAATTGAATAAGAAGGCAATTGATATGACTTGGTTCGACAAGACGGTAATTTTTACTATATTTATCTTTACTATTACAAAGGTACCATTTTTTAAGTGAATGGGTCAACGGCCAATGCTGATCGATTTTAGTGTCGAGTTTTTTGTGGATCAACGGTGGAAGTTGATCCATGTGAATGGGATCAACAACCAATGTTGATCCGTTTTTTAGTGTGTACACTATTTCCGGCTCCTCCAATTCTAAGTTTTTTGTGGATCAACATTGGAAGTTGATCCATGTAGAATGGGATCAACAACCGGTGTTGATCCGGTTTAGTGTGTACACTATTTCCAGCTCCTCAATTCTAAGTTTTTGTGGATCAACGGTGGGGGTTGATCCATGTGAATAGGATAAACAACCAATGTTGATCCACTTTTATTATCAGTTATTTGTGGATAAACAATGGAAGTTGATCCATGTGAATGGGATCAACAACAAATGTTGATCCGATTATACTAGCTACACTATTTTGACTTGTGTTGATCATGCTTGTCAGTTTCATCAAGACTTTGTTGATCCGAGTGTCTGCTTTGAGGAGAAATATTTAATTGACCTATCGACATCTACAAGAGAGGACAAGGATAAAGGAGCTAGAGGAAGAAAACATCTTTCTTGGTATGACAAGCATGAGATTCATTACATGGACAAATTTGAAATTAAAAAGTTTGTCCAGAGCACGTTATTCTTGAGAGAGTTGTATGAGAGGAACAGGACAAACTAGAGTTGCAAAATTTGGAGAACAAGAGCGACTTATTGACATTGACAAGAACATAGAGAAATGGCGGGGAGAGGAAAATATTTATCGGGAATCACCGAATAGGAATAAACCCGTATACGGGGAAGGAATTTGAAGGTTTGGAATTTGAAGAATTGTTCACTGAAGCAACAACAAGGAGAATCATGCAGGCAAGGAAATCAACATGAAATGAACTGCGAGCGAATGATCAACCAACAGATGGGAATCAAACTAGAGTAAACATGGAAGTCGAAGATTAGGTGAGCGTGAACAATGAAGACACTCGAAATGAACGATTCTTTGGGAACTCTGAGTACTTTGGTAACTCAAGAAGGCTTTCATGAATGAAGAAAACTAAGGCAAGGCGATGATTTAGAGCTCAATCTTGTTGTTGAAACCAATGCGAGCTTGATTCGCTGGTTGAAAACATTGCAAAATGTCTTTGGAATAGTAGAAGAGAAAGATGGCATACCAATGGAAGAGAAGAGCCCGTCCGTTGAGAAGAAGAATGATGACATACAAATGGAAATGGTTGTGCTTGACACTCCTCCACTTTCAGCAATAAAACCAGGCAGATAAGGTATGTGCATCCGGGTAGCATGTCGAGTTTCGGTGCAATAATGGAGGAGGTACATAGCATAACACAAGAAAAAAAAGAAACAGAAGAGTTTGAAGAGCAAAGTGAAGAGGATGACAATACATTAGGAACTGAAATACGCGTAGGGTTGAATAAATTGTTTAATTTGGAAATAGTTGAGGAGCAAACTGAAGAGGAAACCGAATCAGAGGAAAAATACGATGATCCAAAAGCATCAAAAAAAAGCAGTCGGGTTCTCTTGTTAAACGGGTGAAGAAGGGAGAAAGGCCAAAGAGAAAACCATATAAACTTCAAGTCGAAGTCAAACACCTCACTGCTAAGCGTAGAAGGAGACAAGGAAAGGTGGAAAAGGAAAAAGAAGGAAATAAAAATAATTGACCTCGACACTATCGACCGGTCAAATTGATAACACACAGGAAGCCAAAAAGCTGTTGAAGCCAAAAAAACTAAAATTGTGGAAGAAAATCAATGACAATAAAAGAAGTCATCGAGCCATTCTTTGAGAATGCAAATCAAATGGTATGTAATAACATATTCAAAGTCAAACACCTCGGTTAACGTAGTTTTTTTTTTTTTTGGGGGGTTATCTTAGCTCTTTTTAATAACATATTCATTTGTTGCTTATTTTCTTGACAAAGCTTACAGTTTTTATTTCTGCAATCAAGATTTCGAAGTAGTTATCATTGGGAAGTACATACAGTGTCTCTTTGAATAATCAAAACATTCACGCTGAGATTGTTGATTACTACACCAACATGCTGAAATCAAAGATGGATTCGCATAGTATAAACCGAGATTACAAGAACCACATCATTCTCTCAACAAATGATTATGTAAGTAACCGATAAATCTTTGTTTGTTTTGTATGTCAACAACAATTGTTGATCCAAATAAGTTGGATCAACATCCATTGTTGATCCGAGATAGGTTGGATCAACAACATTATTGATCCAAATAAGTTAGTGCGATTATGAATGAATATTCTTTGGTATGTATAGCTTGAGGAGTTTAATTGCAAATACGATATGTTGTTTTCTGGTTATGATATCACGGTTGCATTTTATTTTGTTGACAAATGTAGCTTTTGATTATACTGTAGATGATCCATAATATTGCAAACTAATATATTTGAAAAAAATATTGATACAGTAGATATTGGGGATCGCATTAGCCCTGAAAAAATGGAAAAGGTAGAGAGATGTGGGATTAGGAAAAGGCGAGAGCAGTTACGAGGGAATGTTGAAGACACATACCTCATTGTACCAATGTGCTTGACCGACAAGGACGGTGTTGGATACCATTGGGTGGTGCTAGCATTGGTAAAAAGGAAAATGGATAGTGTACAACTCGCAAAGGCGAAACGAGGAAGCACAATTGGCAATATATGGTGATGATAGTACCGGCGACTCAATGGCTGAATGAAATGGGCCACAAAGATCCGGGTGGTGAAATACGGACAAGCTTTTCACATTGCCTCAGTTATACAAAGACAAGACGGATGCAGGATTGCATTGCACACTTGCATGTACATGAAGAATTTGGTGAAGCGTGAAACCGTGAACACCTAAATGAAATCGCTAACTTAGATGAGAAGTTGAACAAGCGAGTGAAGATTGCAGCAAGAATCTTGTCGGAATTGGGTTCATGGAAGAAACCGGAACAACTTCCTGATTGACTCGACTCTATTCAAGAAAAAATCAATTGCAAGACTCAGTTGAACCATTAGTTGATCCGAGAAGTTGAACAAAGAACTGAACCATTAGAATGAGCTTGATCTCATAGTCTTTGTTCATGGTCAGCAAAGAAAATCTAATCGTAGTTTTAAACATACTTATCTTAGTAAGTAAATCTTAATGATGTAGGTACGATTATGAATGAATTATTATGAATGAATTATCATGAATTATTATGAATGTCTTAAATTTATATAAGTTTGATTATGAATGAAATGTTGGGGAATGTGTAGCTTGAGGAGTTTGCTAGTAAATACAGATAGAACCATGCAATTTTTTGTTTGTTTGTGTGTAAACAACCAATGTTGATACAAATAAAGTTGGATCAACAATCATTGTTAATCTGATTAAGTTGGATAAACAACCTTTGTTGATCCAAATAAGTTGGTCGATTATGAATGAATGTTACATGTATGCATAGATTGGGGAGTTTGCTAGAAAATACAGGATAGGACCATGCAAATTTTCATTTTGTTTTGTGTGTCAACAAGTCATTGTTGATCCAAATAAGTTGGAACCAAGGAACAATGTTTCCACACTATAGTGTAAACAACCCTTTGTTGATCCATTTTAGTTGGATCAACAATGGAAGTTGATACCATTTGTATAAGTATATTTTCTGTAAAATAAATAAAGCTGTAACCTAAAAACTGACATATACTTTAGAAAAAGAATAAAATTCATAACAACAAACTAAGAGTGTATATCATTTAAAAAAAAATAACAATTGCAAACCAGAAAAGCATAAAAAGAAAAAAAAGCTTGACCAACTAGTAAGAAACCTAAAACAAGTTGTTCGAATATGAATAAAACCAAAAAACTCAGAACAACATCCTCTTCAAGAACTTGATCATCTGGAACGAGACTCCTTGCGAAACGTTGGTGCGAGGAGCCAAAGGAGCTCTGCGACATGTTCGAAGGTTGTGAAGGTGAGCATCCCACGTGGCCACACTTCCTCTTCTTGCGCACCTTTTCACGACTACCCCTATACCTAACACCTTTAGGCCTTCCGGCTTGTTCTCGACCACCATTGGGAGGAAAAACATACCCCTTTTTATTAATTCCAGGAGGCTTCTCGGAGTGGGAATAGGATATATGGGTCGAGAGTACAACCTTACATAGTAGTGGAAGTATAGTAAGGGCTAATGTATTTGTATGGTTCATCATTTCAATCGCAACATGGATTTCATTGCATGAGTGCAAGGAAAGCTATGTTTTTTGCCACCATTTACAATTTGCAGGTCCTAGAATCCAAGTCGACAAGTATGCTTTCTGTTGGAGAAATGATCTCAAATACTTTCTCACTTGATCTCCGAAACTTGTATGAACGGCAAATCGTTTATCCTCTTGTTAAACCTTGCTTGCATACGAGGAGTAAGCCTTGTAGTCCACTTGTTAGACTCAATAACCTCTTGTAGTGCTCCATTACCTTAGCACGAATACCATCGAGAAGCTCAATTCTTTGAAGCGGCTTATCATGCTTATTAACATTGTTAAAACTCTCGGCAATATTAGATGTGTTCTCACCCCACCTTTCTCCTAGGAATGCATGAGCAGCCCAATTCTCGAGTGGAATCTTCATCATCCAAGAAACCATCGAATCAACTTTAGATTACTCCATACTCTTTGCGGCGACATAAAATTTTTCCTTTGTTAATGCGGTGTAGCACTCTTCGAATAACTTGGCCACAGTTTTTTGCTCTTGCTCTTTGGGCAAGAATATTTCCTTTCATATGGTACAAAAGAGGGGAATGGAAAGCATTTGGGAATACTTTAGGAACATGCTTGAAAGACCGATTCCACGATCGATATGATGGTCGTGGACGATCTCCACGAATAATACCCTTCAAATTAATTAAGAACCATTCCCAACTCTCACAATTTTCACAAGGAACAATTCCAAATGCATTTGGATAGATTTCTACAAAAACCAAAAACAAAAACAAAAATAAGTGACCAAGAACTAGTGTCAACAAACAAAGTTGATCCATTTCGTTGGATCAAAGTATGATTGATCCATTTGGTTGGATCAACAGTAAAAAGTTGATTCAAAACAAAATATAGTTTTTGGATCAAAAGTCACGATTGATCAATAAATCTGTGTAAGCAATGATGGTTTTGGATCAAAAGTCACAGATTGATCCATTTCAGTTGGATCAAAAAGTAGAAGTTGATTCAAAACAAATTATAATTTTTGGATAAACAATCACGAGTTGATCAAATAAACTGTAAAACAATCATAGTTGGATCAACACTCATAGTTAATCAACAATCATAGTTGATCCATGCTTGAACAATCACATTTGATCCAATAAGAGGTAGTTAAAGCATGACTTTCAATACAAACCAAAAGAAAGTAGTATAAAGTACCCTAAGCTACATATTGTATTACGTCGCACCTCACTAAGGGGCTACGCCTCGTGAAATTAAATACAATGTAGAATGTGAGAAACCTATAATAAAAGCTACATTTATCAACAAAATGAATGCATAATGATGGATCAAATGTAAAAAATTTAAAAAAACATGGATACAAAATGAAAAATAGTAAAAGGTTAAAAGTGTACGTTGGTTGCAGTTTTGCGCAAGCAAACCATAAGACCACCCTTGAACTTCCCGGTGAGAAAGGTACAATCGATAAATAGCATAGGACGGCGGTAATTGTTGAAACCGATTATGGAAGCTTCAAAAGCAACAAAAAACCTTTTGAGCGACGCGTCACACTATCATACTCAAAATTCACAACACTTCCGAGATTGTAATTGTTCAATTGTATCTTTATACCAAACTAAGTCCGAATAGGACTTGACGTCATCACCCCAAAGAAATGTCTTGGTGAATTGTAAACCGTGATATGCCCGACCTCGTGAGGTCAACTTCATATTCCATTCGAGTAAATCTATAACATCACAGTCTTCTTCTTCTTTCGATGCTCGTAAATCATCGACAATATATTCTTCATAAACGATTTTCTCATCCTAACTTTTGATGGATCCGAAGAAGCTAAACTACATGAATGCTCTGCGATATATCTCTTGCATTTAAATACACCATTTGAATTGGCGAGGAGAGAGGCGTGAAACCTCCAAACAATTTTCCGTCTCTTTGAACTTGCACTCCACGGTGTATCGTACAAAGTCACTCTTAACTAATTTGTATTTGCGACCACTAAAGATTTCATACTTTGTGTGAGTCCTTAACTTCCTCAATACCACCTTCAAACATTTGCCCTACTCCAGTTAAAGATGTTGACCCAAGCATCGGACTTCTTCGGGACCTTTTGATCAAACACGCATCATCGGTGGCGTCTTCCACAACAACTACCTCATCGCTTGAAATACAACTTGATGATGACGAAGAAGCGGGGAGAAGGAGGAAGAAGATGATGAAGAAATAGAATCAACACAAGTCCTTAACCGGATTTCAAACTTCACCAAGTCAATCCCTTGTGAGCTGCAAAGTAGTGAATGAAAAACCTCAAATCCAAATCATGATTGATGACATTTGAAATCCCTTCTACAAATGTAACCAAAGAGAATGAGGTCTTGAGGAACATAAGGCCACTTTTGTTTCACCGCACTTATCATCTCCTTGGCAGTAGTTGATCTTTGAAACGGGATGCGAGACGGTCTGTGCAAAATTTGAACTCTGCAACTACCATCTTTGGCCTGCAACAAACCATAACATATAGTGATGTTCAGAAATTTGGATCAACGGTCACACTTGATCAATAAAATATGATTAAACGATCATAGTTTTGGATCAACAAATCACGGTTGATCGATAAATATGTGTAAACGATCCGCTGATTGATCAATAAATCTTTGTAAACAATCATAGTTTTGGATCATCGAAGCGATTGATCCAATAAAAATGTGTAAACAATCATAGTTTTGGATCAAAAAGTGTGATTGAATGTGACAAACCTAAAATAAAAGCTACATTATCAACAAAATGAATGCGGCTACATTACACTGCCAATCTACCAAAGAAAGAAAAACACAAAATAAAAACATATTGTGTTGAAATTTGGATCAACAACAACAGTTGATACAAAAAATCCAAAAATCATTCCAATTTTTGGTATCAACAATCAAAGTTGATCTAAAAAGAATGTCTAAATTTCATCACAAACAAAAAAATAATTGATATAGGTAGTTCATCAAATTTAACATTAGAGCATTCACCATTATCATATGTTCTATATTCATAAAAAGAAAAAACACTTTTGTTTTTTGATTGATGAGCAGAATCTAAAAAAACATAAAAAAACAATTCAAAAATTTGAAAAAAAGTACTGTTTAACTAATGAATCACGATCTCGAGATCAAATTATATCAAGATCAACCAATTAATGTAACGAGAATAATCACGAAATCAAGCTTCCCACAAAAATCACGATCTCTCGCAACAACCGAAATCAAATGTTGAACATAAAAAATAGATGAGGCGAACATGCAATCATCAAAAACAACTCATGAATCTTCAAAAAAGCATAAACATTACCAATTTGTTTTGATTAAAAGATCTAGCCGATTCATTTGATTAACTTGAATTGAAAAATTTGCTAAAATCAACGATTCTTTGACTAAGACGATGACGATGACGATGAAGGAGTTGAAGAAGAAGCATTCAAGTTGAAGAATTGGTTCTATAAGTTGAAGGAGTTGAAGAAGAAGCATTCAACGATTTTGCAGAGCTGAAATCAATCTCTCTCTCTATCTATTTTTTTTCCGTTTAATAATCGAAATTTGATTTAGATACTTGAATATATAGTGGGGGTATATTTGAAGTCCATAAATTATTGATGGGCCCAGATGGGCTTATAGATAAAGAGGGACATAATTATTATGTGATAATGATATTTGTATAGCCCATCAAAAGTAGGGACAATATTCAATTACCACTTTGAATATTCTAGATAACAAGCATTCAGCTGGAAAACATTAATTATGAGTCTATAACCATATTAATTCAATGATTCAACATCTTATTATCATATGAAAAAAGTTACTTATTATCTGCAGCGTGGATGACATTGTGTTTCATCAAGGCATCCACAAGGTAAAACTCTCTGAAAGCAGCAACAGTGGAAAGCTCCCCGTTGTCGAATCAAGGATATGTGATCCCATTAATCAACAAATCGTTTCTTTTCTTCGCTTCTTATACATACGGTTCCACTCCCTTTCGGTTCAGTTGAAGGGCATGTACTGTGTGTGTTTCTGGTGGCAAATGCAATTGCCATGGTCAAGGTGCCCAATTCGTGTTCCAGAAAGTAGATAGAGGTCATGTAAAATAACGAGTTTCACATACGGGTTCTTGGACCTCATAAATCATCAGATATTTCACCTCATGGAGACCTAGCTATACCTGTTTGTTTACTCTAATTTATTTATTCATTTTCTTCCGCGTAAAGAATTGGTCGACTCCAACTTTCGCTTGAGATACAACAAGACAAGAGAAACGGAGTTAGTAGTTGTGCAAGGATTTTATGCTGGTGGCCGGAAAATCATACGATTTGCCGACATTTTCCTATAAAACCTGCTTGTTTTGGCACTAAGAAGCGGAGTTTCTTAGAGACATTGATTTGGATCCAATCAAATATTATGGGTTCAAACCCTTATTTTAACATGTCCGAATTTATTAGACCCGATTATAATCCATCTACTTACAACCAAGATATATTTGTGTTCAATTGTTTAACAATGTTGGGCATTCTTGACCGACCACCCAAGCATTTCGAAGAGTTTGTTGTTGAGCATTTCCGTGATAGTTCCGAAAGTATTCTGATTGCTTGTGAGGCTTATATTGCTGATGCTGAAAATAGTACCAGTGACTCCACCGAGGACCAAAAAGAGTTGAAAAGGCGCAAGATGGGTACGATGTGCTTTTTGCGCGGAACGCTCATAAAGGAGTTTAGAAAAATTGGTTCTACTAGTCCTATGGTGAAGCGCTCTGTTGGAGACTGGTTATTTTTTATTCTTTTTCCGGTGCTTAGTATTTGCTTAGTTGTTCTCATTATGCTTGTAGTTAAGTTTTTTGGACATTGGGATAATCCTGCTACTTTGTAACCGGTATTTCTATCTTGAACTCAACTCTTTAATTAGTATATTGTAATAGAACAATTTTGTCATCACTTAATCCCTTTTTAGAAATCCAGCTTTAGTAATTATAGTATCATGTTGCAGCTCTATGTATGGCTATGACTCATTACTTTGTATGTCTTTCAAATAAGTGTATCTTATCGTCGGGTTTTATTTTTCCCTCTGCAAACAAGTGCACTATATGTGTACTCTCAGTAGCTTTTGTAGGTCGGTCCTTATTGACATCCATAAGCATCATACTTGAGAAGGATAAACAATAGACATGTTGCTGTTTAACTGGATGGAAGGAATGCTTTAGAAAAGAAAAAAAGAATCGGGTTAATTTACTTTTCAAATTTAAATCAACTTCCTCAAAGAAGTGCACGAGATTACCCATATACGAGCTGCCCTCGATCCAACACTTTGGCCGTAACTCCCATTTAAAATAAAAACCCTCTCGGAGAACTCGGAGTAAAAATAAATTTTGTAATCTACTGTTAGACCCATTTTTCTTTTTTTTTTCCCACCCTCAAACAGCTAGAACTACTTAGGTTTAGAACAAAGAATAAACTAGAAGAAGATGTCAAACAGAGAAACAGAAGATAACAACTTTTATTGATCAACTTTCATGAAAACCGTATTGAACATATTACAATATATATACACGATTTCCTTGTTCAGCAAGGTATCGTATTTCCTAAAGAAAACAGATTTCCTAATATACAATGGACTGACCATCTTGGTCGACAGGGTATCGTGTGTGATACTACACACGTACCGGACTATGTGTTAACACCCTCCCGCAAGCGTAACGGGTTATCCTGAACCGTTAGCTTGAACCTTAAACTAGAAAATCGATCCCTGGATAATGGTTTTGTGAATATATCCGCAATTTGATCCTTAGATGAGATAAACCTGACATCAAGAAGCTTAGAAGCAACTTGATCACGAACAAAATGATAGTCAATCTCAATATGCTTTGTTCTTGCATGAAATATGGGATTGATAAAGTGAGATAAGTAGCACCAAGATTATCACACCACGGAAACGGGGCGATTGAGTGGATACGAAGTTACGAAAGAAGTGATTGAATCCACATAATTTCAAAGTGATGGCAATGGCAAGACCCGATATTCGGCTTGGTCTTTGGAACGAGATCTTGTTTTACGTTTTACGAGCACTCCAAGAAATAATATTTCCACCTAAATAGACACAATACCCACTAGTAGAGCGACGATCATCAAGAGAACCAGCCCAATCAGAGTCAGTATATGCACTAAAGGATAGTTGTAGAGAAGACGACGGCCGAAGAAATATACCAAAGGTAGCAGTATTCTTGAGATAACGGAGTATTCGCTTAAATAAACTCCAGTGAAATTCGGTAGGGGCATGCATAAACCGACAAACTTTATTGATGCATATGCAAGATCCGGACAGTAAATGTTAAATATTGCAAAAGCACCAACAATAACATTGCGATATTCGGTAGCATCGTCAATAAAGTGCTACGATCGAAGAAATATCTCGGAAGTACTAAGTGGATTATGAATTGGTTTTGACACCACCCATTTTGCTCGAATAAGAAGATCATGAGCATAACGTTCTTTGTGAAAGAAATAATCCGAAGAAGTACGAATCGCTTCAATGCCAAGAAAATAAGACAAGGAACCAAGATCTTTAATTGCAAATTCTTGTTGTAAACAGTAAGAATAAGTGATACGTGGTACTAGAGCCAGTGTGATAATATCATCCACGTAGACCAACAAATAAATAGTACTTAGTAAGTACCATTGTAGATAAACGAGAGATGAGTCACACTTGAGTGACAAAGCCAATTTGTAGCAAAAAGGTACTAAGTCGCGATACCACGCACGTGAGCCTGTTTAAGTCCATAGAGAGAGCAGGTGTAATTTGCAAACATGTGTAGGAAAACGAGAATCCACATAGCCCGGTGGCTGTTTCATGTACACCTCTTCTTGAAGTTCACCATGTAAAGAAAGCATTAGCATCAAGTTGATGAATAGGCCAATTGGAAGATAAGGCCAATGTAAGAATAATATGTATAGTACATGGTTTAACAACATGGCTAAACGTTTGAGTAATCGATCCCTTCTGTTGATTGTAGCCTTTTTGCGACCAAGCGAGATTTACGACGTGCAATTGTACCATCGGGATTTCGTTTGATACGAAATACCAATTTGCATCCAATAATATTCATAGAAGGATGATATGGTACTAGTGACCATGTACCATTTCGAATCAATGCATTAATCTCGTCATCGAAGAGGTCGCCATTCTCGGAATTTTATGAGCTGAGAAATACAAGTAGGCTCAAGAAGTGAATCACATACCGTATTTTGAATTAGGCTTAAAAATACCATCCTTAGCTCTAGTTGTCATTGGATGTGACGCAGATTCTGGCAAGTGCAGGATTGAAGCTGAAGTAGACACCGAAGTGTGTGCGGTACCAGACGTTGCAGCAGACATTGGCACAGATGACGACACGGAAAGATGTTGTCGACTAATATCAATACATGGATGTGCAGGTGCAAAGCGATGAAACGGATGCGCGGCTGAAGAAGCCTGACCAACGTCAGCATGCACGAATGTTGTCGGCTGTAGATGAGAATATTTACGCGGTGAAGAGTCATGATTGTAGATGAAATTTCGCACTAGCAAAGGAGAAGAATTTACGCGGTATTAGGTGTTGATGATTTGACGGAGCAAGGTGCGTCGGAGCTTGGTCTTGTCGGTTGTAGATTATTACGAAGTCTTGCCAGCGACAGTGCGAGATAAATCTCCGAAAGCCCCGATCCGAAGTCATTGAATTTTCCAATAACCGGGAGGTGAATTCAAACTCGAGAGAAGTATGTTTACTGTGAAGATGCCAATGCGGGAGAAGGGATGATGCGGACGCAAAAGGGAAAGTGGTCTCATCAAAAACAACATGACGATCGACATAAATTCGTCCTGTAGGAATGTGAAGACATTTGTAGCCTTTACGGGATGGACTATACCCAATAAAAACACAAGGAGAAGAAAGCGGTTCCATCTTATGAGACCGTATGGTCGTAGATAAGGATAACACAAACAACCAAACACACGAAGCAAGCTGTAGTCTGGTGGAAGACCAAAAAGAGCTTCATAGGGAGAAGAATTATTGATAGAAGTAGAAGGAACACGGTTCATTAGATAACAAGCGGTGTAAAAAAGAATCATACCAATATGAGGATGGTACGGGAAGCCATGTTGAGAATTGTAAGACCGGTTTCACGAATATGACGATGAATGACGTTCCACTAAACCATTTTGTTCGAGGTATGTGGACATGAAAATCTATGGAAAATACCAAGTTGCTGAAGATGCGGAGTAAGTTTACGATACTCAAGTGCATTATCAGATTGAAAAATTTTGATTTTTCGATTAAAGAGATTTTCAACATGCTTTTGAAACAAAAAGAATATAGAAAAAACATCAGATTTTTGAGACATAGGAAACATCCAAGTAAAACGACTAAACGCATCAATAAATATGATATAATATTTGTATCCTTCATTAGATAAGATATGAGAAGGTCCCCACACATCGGAGACAATTAAATCTAAAGGATTCAGATAAATAGTTTTACTAGGACTGAAAGGTAACTTATGACTCCTATGCTCATGACAAGATGAACAAAACTTAACGATTTGACTAGAAGCTGGAAGTGGAAAACTGAAAACGACTTTCGGTGTCGCATCATTGGATGTCTAATCTAGAGTGCCAATCTTGTAAGGAAGCACGCTCTCTAAGCAAGCTTTAGGAAATTTAGACGAACCATCGAGTTGATAGAGACCACCCCTCCTACTACTGCGAATAAGAACCTTCCCGGTACCACGAGATCCTTCACAAGACAAAAAGAAAGGATGAAATTCAAATAAAACATTGTTATCAGCGGTGAAACGAGAAACTGACAAGAGATTATGAGAAATTTTGGGTGCATAGAGGACATTACGAAGCTGCAACTTACGATCGGGAGTTCCCAAATCAGAAGATCCAATATTAGAAATTGGAATAGAAGAACCATTACCCATCTGAATTTGATCAGGTCCAGTATACTCGGTTGAAAATTGAAGACGAGAGAGATCATTCGTTATATGATCTGTGGCACCACTATCAGGAGTCCATGAAGGAGTTAGAAGCAAACCAGTATGCGCAGTATAAGCGCGCGATACGGAGACGGTGGTTGACGGCGAGGAGGACGAAAACTTCGATCAAAACGATTCCAACAATCGGTGCCAGTGATTAGGGCGACCACAAAGCTGACAGGGAAGCTCAGACCGGTCGGTTGATAAGGAAGAGGTTGAAAAACGAGAGTTGTTGTTGTAAGATCTGTTGTTTGCTCCATAGTTGGGCCTGGAAGAGGACGCGCCATAGTTGGGCCTGGAAGAGGACGCTCCATAGTTGGGCCTGGAAGAGGGCGCTCCATAGGTGGTCACGAGGTGGGCCTTGAAGCCGAGACAACCGAGTATGGCGGGATTGTAGAAACGAAGAGAATTCGATGACGCTCCTGCTGGATTGAGAAGCAACATTGGCTACGGGCTGTGCATGCGAGCGCTCGTTCTTGATGCTCCATACGTAACTCAAAAGTAAGAAGAAAAGTGAGAAAATCTTCCATTGTGAGGGAACTCATCGTGGTAGTCAAGGATGTCACAATAGCATCATACGAACTGTCAAGGCCGGCAAGAAGACAGTGACGAAATTCTTTGTCAGTAACCATTGTATTGGCAGCTGCAAGATTATCCACCAAGTCTCGAGCATGATTGATATAGTCGCGCATGGTCTTTGAACCTTTCTTAAGAGCACGTAGCTCACAGTGAAGATGATGAATTTGAGCATCAGATTTAGAGGCATATAGAGCTTCAAGAGAGTCCCATATTGCTTTCGAAGTTGTAAGACGGTGAACATGACGAAAAACAGTAGGTGTAAGGGAGGAAAACAACCAACTTACCAGGATTTTATCCTGTTTTAACCATGAAAGAAACGCCGGAGTAGGAGCTGCATTATCAACAGGAGATGCTGGGCAAGGTTTTGTACCAGTAACATAACCATCGAGATCGTAACCTTGAAGATACGGCAAAAGCCAGGGCTCGCCACAAAGAATAGTTATTTTCATCTAATTTAACTTAATGATATGATGAGGTTGAGAAAAATCAAGAGAAGACATCACGAGAAGATTGTGTAGAAGCTATAGTTGAATTGATCACAAGACCGATAGTTGACGATTCGGTAGACATGGTTTTTGAGGATCTAAAAACCTATCGATGCAAGCTAGAACTACTTAGGTTTAGAACAAAGAATAAACTAGAAGAAGATGTCAAACAGAGAAACAGAAGATAACAACTTTTATTGATCAACTTTCATGAAAACCGTATTGAACATATTACAATATATATACACGATTTCCTTGTTCGGCAAGGTATCGTATTTCCTAAAGAAAACAGATTTCCTAATATACAATGGACTGACCATCTTGGTCGACGAGGGTATCGTGTGTGGTACTACACACGTGCGGACTATGTGTTAACACAAACCCACCGACATAAAACTTCAGGGGCAAGCCCTTATTTTTAGAAATTATGCTTTGTGTTCGTTTTTTTTCCTTATAGTTTTCAAGCACTTGATTTGCTCTGTCGGAGGATCTGACTCGATTTCTTTGATATCAACTGAAATTCTCTTTAGCTTTCACTCAAATCTTGTTTGTTTTTCACCGAAACGTAGCTTTGAGATTAGGGGTACTTTTCTTGTCCTTTCGGTAGAAGTAATTTTCTTTCTCTTCGCAGAACCACAATTTAGGTTCTCATAATTATGGATCCAGATTCAACAAATTGCGTTCAATTTGAACACAGGGTGAAAACAAATGGAAATAAATTTGAGGTTGGCATCAAATTTACTGTATGCTCTACATCAGCTATTTTTTTTTCTTCAAGTTGATACTATTGCTAATGAAACTCGTAGTACTCATGCCAAGAAAGCCAACTACTTGCTATCATATATTGTGAAAATAACACAGTTTGTTTTCTATTTTAGTTAGCTAATGTTCTTACACTCATATTCACTAGATTACTGCTGTAGCGGTGTTGGCCGACCATTCCAATAAATTTAATCAGAATGAAGTTCAACTTGAATTTTACTATTTCGGGATGTAACATATCCTACCCCTTTCCTAAAAAAGTGATAGTATTTGTTTTTCTAGGAAGGAGGTTTTTTTTTTTTTTTTTGCTAAGTCCAATAGGGGTAGTTGTTCAAAAAGGTGATAGTATTTATTTCGGATAATTCCTTTTTCATAGGATAGGGGTAGTTGTTCAAAAAGGTGTTGGAGCACAGCTTGTTGCTAGGCTTCCGACCAATTTCTTACCGGATGATTGTCTTTTCGAGTTGTAAAAAGAATAGTTTATTAAGCAAAAAAACGTAATTACAAGAATTACAAGTAGGAGGCCAAGGCCTCCTCACCCCCATAAACCAAAGGGGTTAAAAAATAACCAAAGTAATAGCCAAGAAAGTCTAGAAACTCATAACTAAAAGTTATCAAAGAGATAAGAAGAAAAAAGACAAGGAGCCTAAATTCCTTCACTCTAATAAGCGCAAACTAAAACCAGCAAACCCTCCTCTTAACAAAGAGATTTAAGTGTTTCCACCACCTTTAGTTTTCTTCTTTGGAGTCTTCATTCTTTTCGATTGATCTTGTATTTCCTTGATATACTCCTTACGAAAAGATAAATCCCACAAAAACTTTTTGTTGAACATCAAATTTTGTGATAGTGCAAAGAACCTCATTTTCCTCGCTAGTTAACCGAATATTCATGGACTTTGTATTCAAGCCCAAGTCAGTGTTGGCGGAACTTTCCTTGGGCTGTGCTTCCGAGCAAACAGAATCCGTGCTATTTTTAACTTCACGTATAGAGTCCAAGTGAGATTGGAATCCCGTGACGTCCTTGGATTCAGATAGAGTTACCTCCTCTTGTAAAACACTGAATTTATTAGGAGATAAAACTCCGGAATTGGCTAGTTTACGTGAAGAAAAAGATTTGACCTCTTTTACAGGAGCGTAAGGTTTTAGCTCGAAAACCCTAATGCCATTAATCCACCATTTTGATCCATTTTTTTCTTTAGCTCCAAAATAATACGTTCATGTTCGCTTGACAGAACTAATTCCCCATTGTGTTGTACATCATCTGTTGTATGGGACGTAGAGTCTACATCCCCATGTTGTTTATGCACAACATCAGAACACAATTTAGTTATAACTTCAGGAACAAAAGGAATGTCAGGAGCGTTCTTTCCTTTGTTCTTACGCCCAGCTACCTGCCATTCCTTAGAAACCTTAAGGCTCCCAGCATCAGTTCCATTCACCTGTGTTTTCAAACCTTGAGCTTCATTCTGAATTTGTACATTGTTAATATTATTCTTTGGTTTCTTTCGTCACTCTGAATCAGAATGACCAATAAGCTTACACTTGGAACAAAATTTAGGCTTTTTTTTAATATCAAAATTCTGCCAGAAATCCAAACCACCTACTGTTACGTGAATTGCATCTGAGTTTAGTTCAGCAAAATTGATATTAATAAAGACTGAAGCGAAATGACCATACTTATGAGTAAGGGTACGTTTATCTACCACAATTGGAGTACCAAGGGTTTTACCTATAGCCAGCAATGTTTTTTCAATCCAGAACTCCACAGGCAAACCAGGAAACTTAACCCATACAGTAGCATGGGAAGTTTTATGTTTGTCTGCATCAAACCCTGGAAACCATTCCATAAGATTAAGCTTTTGTTGTTCAAAAAACCATGCTTCCACATTAAGAATCTGTCTTTGAAAACCCGAGATTGCAACTTAATGATAAAGAAGCCCCTATTCATGGGAACAACCGCACTGTTTGCCTTGCAATCGCCATTGTTGTTCAAGATTAATTTTCACATCTTGAAATTGAATACCCTTCAGATCTAATCTACCAATAAGACTGAATTTCCATAACTCACATCCTTCATCATAGAACGAATCTGGTATAACCACAGCTGGTTTCCCCTCCTTTACCGTAGGGTTTGGTAACTTTGATAAATCCACAGATGTAGTTGGAAGTTGTTTTTTACCCAACACCTTTTCAGTATAACGTATTGTTTCATTATTTCCGGTTTTTGTTTATTTTTGCACTCTTTTTAGTTTCGTTTCAATATGAAACAATTGAAGTCGAATTTAGTTTGCTTGCACAGAGTTGATGTTATTTGATAACAATTGGGGGCTTCACATCTTTCTTTGATGCGAAATTAATTGAAAAGAAATAAATAATCAGTTGCGATGGAACTGGATTTTCTTAGATAAACCATGGCTTAAAGCGTTAGTCGTGTTTTACAATCAAGTCACCATTCGGTCGGCCAGTGAACGAACAGTTTGAGGGTTTGGCAAAAATAGAAAAGCATTTCTGGTTAAAATATTCGGTGTCATTAATTATTCGGTATAAGGCGAACAATTCGAGTCCCAACTACTAGCTTCCCTCACGTCTCCACGTGTTGCAAAATACTCATGCATGGTAAACGGGTGGTATACGATCAATGAGGGTGCTATGGTAATTTTGGATACGCCTGGTACTAAAGAAAAAAACCTAAACCTCGCTTTATCCTCCTGGTCAATTAAATTTTCCAACTTTTCTCTCTTTTTTTCTTCGATAAGATTGTATCAACATGTTTGTTGGGACGACGGAAGGGAGTTCCTTTAGTGTTCATAGTGGAGCCAAAATGTAGTCCGTTTGTAATGCTTTTTTTTTAATCGTTAAAATTGAAAACCCATTAGTTCTCTTTCCACAAAATTGAATCGACAATAAGATAGTCATCAACCACAACTACGGTTAGGGGCGGTCAAAACGATGGGAAGTCGAACCGATTAACGGTATTTCCGGCGTGAAAATGGCCAATAAACGTCACCTATGCTTTCAACTTTGATCTTGACCGTTGATTACCAACAAAATTCGGCCATCGGTTCTAAAATTTCTGTTGTTATTCCAAAATTGTTATAAATAAGTGTTACAAAATTGTTAGATAATAAGTATCACATAAATATTACACTTATAATTGTTAGTAAACAACTGTTGCAAAAATAGTTGCAAAACTGTCACAAAATAAAAAACGGCCCCCTACAATTTCACAGAGTCACTTCCAAACTTCGGTCGTCACTACACTGCCGCAGCAATAACAGGTTATAAGCGAAAGCCCAACCAGTAAGTGATGTGAATGAATTATTCTTAATTACAGCAAATGGGTGTGATCAAAATATCTTTTTATTCAATTAAATTTGTCAATTTATTATAACGAGGAGAGATATAGATAATAGTAAAAAATCAATGATCAACTCTGTTTTTTTTGTATCTTCTTCTCCAAGTAATTCTTCTTCATTTCTGTAAGAAAATTGAAATTTGTTAATGAAATTTAGTTTGTAAATATGTTGAATGGTTAATATTAATTTTGCTTTTCAATTTCACGGAATTTCCATTTCAATTTGTGGAATTTCATTCCCTGTTCACATTTTTTTTTAAATGTGGGTCGAGTACGGGCCATTGGGTCGGACCAAGTAAAGTCCGTATTCAAATAGCTCATCTTCTCTACCCGTTTCTCTGCTACTGTAATTGGTTTATAGTCCGAATCATCTGAACGATTTAGTTAATTATTAGATGAACTTTGAACAGAGAATATGTTTATTTCATTTTAGTTGATAGTAGTTCATGAACAATTTGATGGATTATCTCAAGATGAACCTTAATTTCATGAAATCAAAACCAATTTTTTTTTATTTTTGTACAAAAAACGTGATAGACAAATGCAACTTTAAGTCACCATATAGGATGCCTTCTAAAGTCGGCCAATTATGCAGGCGGAGAGTGAGAAAGTAAAAAAGAGAAGGGAGGAAAGGGCTATGGAAAAGGCTCAACTTGAAGAAGAAATGGTTAGAGTTTATGACTTATGTTGTTTCTTGCTGTTGTAAGAAAATATATAAACTATGGTGTGGTTTCCCTGTAGTTGACTATACATTCTTTTTCCAGATTTTCCATGTAACTTGGATGAAGATCTGGTTTTGTATTTAACCTAAATGTTTCTTACTGTGCAGGCAATGTTGGCTAGAGACCGTGCGAGATCTAAATTTGTTGGATAAATATCTTTGTTACCGATTCTCCAATAATACAACTCGTGTATTATCCACCGATCCGTTACAACTCTTTGTAACACGGTTTTCACTTATGTATTACATCTCGTAATACCAACAACAACAACAAGAAAAGAACGATAGAAAAGAGATGATCAATCACAAAACTTAAACAGACTTACTTGGGTGTATTGAGGCGAGTAATATCTTTGCTTAAGACATTTGATGCCATGTATATAATGTTGTTACAGGTTTAGCGGCATATGTCTCCAACATTCAACAATACCTCGATGTTTTTCGCAGCACTTCGATAACACCGAACAGTGAACGCGAATAGATGTAGCACAAACTCTTATTTAACTCTTGTAGACACATGCAAACTCATAAATTTCTAGTACTAGTTTTATGACTCTAAAATACACACTTGCAATGGAGAATGAGTGTTGTTTATATAGGTTTAGAGGTGACTCTTGGAGAAATCGTTTCATGAAGAGTCATAACCATTAATGGAAAATCACATCCCATTGGATAAGACACTACATATTGAAAAGGTTTAAGTGAGTGGACACATCCATTCACACTAACTAACTAACTAACTCATATTTCTATTCAAAATTACAACAGAATTCCAGGACTGGGAGAAAATGGAAGAAGAGGCATTGAATAATAGTAGTATTTCAGCTTTTGTATTTTAGTACCTTGACAGCATGCTGCTTGTTTTCATATCTTGACTTGTTATCTGGAAAGACCTTTAGTCGTCTTTTTTGCATTCTTGACTCCATGTTTTGCTTCTAAAATTCTCCATCCACGGTTTCATTTTGATCAAAGCAAGATTAGGTCTGGAATTTGATTACGTGAAGGTCGTATCAAGATTAGTTTCATTTTGATCAAAGCTACATAGTTATTGGTGTTGGTGTTGTTCATAATGGTTGAATAATCTGTTATGCAGCTATGAAAACGGTTGCATAACTTGTTATGCATCTACAAAATTTAACTTGTTATGCAGTCGCGAAAATGGTTGCATAACACGTTATGCAACAACATTTTTTTTAATATTGTAACCAACAAAAAAAAAAGGATGCATAACTTGTTATGCAGTCCAGAAAATGGTTGCATAACACGTTATGCAACTACTTTTTTGTTAGTATTGAAACCAACAACAAAAAAAATCTGCATAACTTTTCATGCACCTACAATAATAGCTGCATAACATGTTATGCAGTCGAGAAAATGGATTCATAAAGCATTATTCAACCATAATTTTGTAAGCACTGAATTAAAAAAATTGATGCATAATCTTTTATGCATCCAAGGAAATATATGCATAACATGTTATGCATAAATTAATAGATGCATGAACCAAAATATGGTTGCATAACGTTTTATGCATCTTTTGTTGTGTCTGCATAATGTGTTATACATCGTTTTTGGTGGCTGCATAATGGTTATGTACCAAATTTTTGAAAATTTTGTTTAAAAGAACAATCGCCTCCGATAGTTTCGCAAAAAAAAAACTTAAATTTGATATTGTTGTTTGTACTCGTTGTGTGGCTCTGTTAAAAAGATTTCCAACGATATAAAATTTGTAAAATTCCAAGGCACGGTTTTTTAGATATGTTATATCCAAGTTGCGTTGTCAATTATACCCCTGATGCAGACACTTTTCTAAATTTCATATAATTATGGGTGTCATGGAAACAAAAAATAATCTTGGGCCTGACAATAAGAATATTATTTTTTTGGGCCTGCGCCTAATTTTCCCTTGTAATAATAATAATTGTCTGAGCCCTGTAATAATAATAATCGTCTGAGCCCAGGTTCGAACTGGGGACCGTTAGTGTGTGAGTCAGAGCCTAGGTTTGAACTGGGGACCTTTAGTGTGTGAGACTAACGTGATAACCACTACACCACTCAGACACGAAGTTGCTTCAAAATTTCATGGAATTTATAATGTCAATTATCGGAAATAAGTCTGGTCAATACAGTGCACAGATTTCAATATTCGGTTCTGTGACTTTTATCCATCTTTGACAAACTTTTTACTGTAATTGTTGTTTCGTGCAAACCAAAGTTTGACTCAATTGATTTGATTTTTGTCAGAGAAGAAGTGGTGAAACCGATTCGTTAACTCGGTTAATCCTTACAATAGGTCTGGTTTAATCCTTACACTAAGTCTGTTATCATCTTGCTAGGAGCTTGGCAGCAATTTTGTAAAACCCAGTTTAAAAAATTGGTATGGTGGGCTAAAAAGTAAGATTTATATGTATATGGAGATGCGGGGTATCAAACCCCGTACCTCTCGCATGCAAAACTAGCGCTCTACCATGTAAGCTAGATCCCCTTCCTATTATTCGCTTGGTAACTTTATATATATTCAAAACTAATAGTACCCAAAGTACTCAGCCAGTTGGTATCTTTATCATTGAACCGTTAAGAATCATCATCAACAATAAAAAACTTCATTTCTCTGTTGTTGTATCACAACTCTCTAGGGGTGCTGGCGTGCTGCACTCGGCCAGTTCTTTACGCTGAAGGAAATTGAGATTGTTACGGGGTATGCCAAATCTATCACACCTATAAGATCTACTAGATTGGTGAATTTCATGTAAATTAGTACCCCTGCAACAATCTTGAAGGAAATGAGCAAACAAAGTAGAGGCGTATAAAATATAAGTACCATGTTTATTTGGATCTGACTAGCTATCTGAATCCGACTTACCATTTGATTCAGACCTAGTCATATGTCGGATCGTTAGTTTTACATTTTTCTGATGTTTGATTTTATGTTTGACTTGGTTCATACATCTAACTCGAAGTTATTTGAGTGAGGTACAATTTTGTACCTGACTCGTTGGGTACATATCTGAGTGGAGTAAATTTATTTTCATAAATATATTATTTTTGAGTAAGATGTAATGATTTAGATTCAGATGATTTACATGTAGACGAGCCAGTTAAATCAGAAAAAAGAAAAAGAAATCGTAGGTCTCCAAACTCCAGATTATATATATATCTAATGATGTACGAGGCCCTATGAGCCATATGTAAAAGGCAGCCGATCCCTTATAATATTACTAGGTATCACCCCGGCCTACGGCAGAAACTCAACCTTTTAGAGTTCTGTTTATTGTTTGGTCGGTCGGCCAGCGTCTTCCCATATTTTAGTCCATCTATAATAATCGGGAGTATATTTAGTTAGTCCGGTGATACCAAAACGGTCCTTATATTTAATTGGTCGTGTCACATTATACCGTGTTAGTTAGTCGGGTTACAATAGCATGTTCAATTAGGCGGATCATAGTAGCCGGATGATCTTAGGGGCCTACGGCCCCGGCCGTGGATTAGAAAATTTAAAGGCAAATATGATATCCGCATTAAAATTAGTCGTTATTAGGTAAAATCTATAGAGTCTTCAAATTAATTTTTTTTTGTTTTTTTTGTGAAATCAGAAAGGATATTTATAGTTAGTGCATGAAAACTTTTAAGGAAACCGACGTGCATTAGGAAACGTGATTCGAGTGACATAAGGAAATGTTGATTCTCGTTTTGCACCGAACTTGGGCATAATCACTGCACCGTCTAAAACAAAATATTAAGAGAAGATCATCTCATGAACAAATGACGTAAATATCTCTCAAAATTATATGTCTAAAACGGACGGATGGATAGAAATCTCGCTAACTATCTTTCCCAGCCGTCGGATTGCCAAAATCAAGGGTCGTCTATTACCCAAGACAGACATCACTTCTTTTTATAACAACCTTATTATTACTTTAAAGTCATCTATTCTTATCATGACATCAATCCATAGATAATAAATAAATAAAAAGATAGTTTGTGAAGTTGTGCGTTTTGTTTACACATGTCAGGAGCAAGTGACCTATTTGAACACTTGATATGGTACTCTACTTGTATATCCATAGATATATGCAGTGATCTTTGTGTTTTCTTGGGATGATAAGCCGTGTAAGAGACAATAGGAAAGTACTTTTACGCCAGCAAACTTGGTTAACAGTGGTTTAGGAATTCTTTCAAATACACATGCCGTGTATTCTGCTGTTGATCGAGATACGACATTCTTCGTTGATATCTCCTTGTCGCAAACTCTTCTTCTGGCCTACAAACACCCATCGGCACCATATTTCACCACCAATTTAACGTCAGTAATAACAACTTCCCTTGTCCTTCGGATCAAATACTTGGCTGACATATTTCCCAAATCTCCACGGTTTTGAGCCATTAATTCCTTTTTCCATTTGCCTTTGAGAACACCAGACTCATGGCTAGAGCAGTGATCATTGTATTGGCTGCTAGAAACAAAGGCAACAAAAACCCAACCTTCTTCTTTACCAAATCCTCTGATGTTTACCAATTCCAAAACTTGTTTTTATTGTGACATAGTTTGAATGTCACAGATTCTCCAATTTGTTTTGTTAACGGATATTTAAAGGAACCACGAAGACCTACTTCGATTTGTTTGTTTAATCTTTTCATTACCACAACCTAAAAGACCGAACACGAAAGAGTGTAAAAAGAGGAAGGCTGTGCTTTGGAGGTATTGTGGGAATTTAGTGATCATGGTTCCCATGTGCATGTGTTGAGAAGAAGATGGTAATGAGAGAAACGTCTATAGATGTTGGCATCTGCTCTGATTTAAAAAGAGACTTCATGGATCAATTTATATATATATGCTCAACTTTGCCATTAGGAAACAGTGAGAGATTAGGAATCCGACTCATAAGGAAACAATTTTTTCTAAGGCAACCATAAAGTTTTTTCGTTGGTAGACATGAATT
The DNA here is from genome assembly GCA_023531295.1 of Papaver armeniacum. NCBI lineage: Eukaryota > Viridiplantae > Streptophyta > Magnoliopsida > Ranunculales > Papaveraceae > Papaver > Papaver armeniacum. Next base: position 86,437 of record JAJJWW010006784.1, read on the forward strand.
TTTTAGGAGAAGTCGTACTCCGAATAGATTTGGAAATCTAGGAAATTAAATATTAACGGAAGCATGGTAAAATCAGGAAACATGGTGGATCCGACGCTCAAAAATATCCCTCACCCAACTCTCGATCCCAGCCGCCGGATGACGAAATCGATGGTCGGATATATCCGGATAGACAAACACTACTTCTTTTTATAATATAGATATGACCTTTATTTCTTTTAAGACTGTAAGTGGAACACAAAATTTGGCACCTTGGTCATGATAATTGAATTTGGCACCAGAAATACCACATACTCTTACACCCAGGGCGAAAAGGAGTGAAACCCTAGGGGTATAAGAAGTCAAGAAAGAAAATATTTGTTGGTTGATGGGCCGGATTACATATGACTATAGCACCTTAATTTACACTACTGCTGCTCTGGGAGATCCATACATCAATTCTATAATGGAAGATTTGTTGTTTGGTCCTAAGATGAAATAATAGCACTTCCAACGAAACTACATCCTTATAATCCTAACAGATCGATAGACAAGAGAATCAATCATCTGGCTTAACAAATCCTCTTATTTTTCATTTGGTCTTTGTACCCGAGTCAATCACATCAGCATCTACTATGTATTGCATGGAACAATGCGGTAAAAGATTCATGTTTGTGGTTTTTTAGGAGCCTTAATTTATATTACAAGCACAAAGACCTTACATGATATATATCCAAGTCTACGTACATTTTATGGCATTTGTCGGATTTAGCCTGGCTAAAGGTTGGCATTGGCCCAGTGTTTCCCATCCAAAACTTGATTCTGAATTTATCCTCTAAAATAGCATAGACTGCCAAGTAAACTTTATAGGGTGTTGATTTCCATTTGTTTAAAAATAAGGTTTCACCATGTAGTTAATGGTTCTAGTTCAAAGGAAATTTGATGAGAAAGACAAAATTGTGCTATGGACGAGGAAAACTAATTAATGAAGCTAGTCAAGTACGGCAATGAGTTCTTAAACATACCAATTGAAAAGACGACGGTAGCAAGTACACCACAAATCTTTTGAATCCAATGGCCTTCAAGCATGCGGGCAGGGAAAATGCTTTGACAATTAAATAACTTTAATACGGAATAGTAAAAGCACACAAATACAACAGTTTTGTTAACGAGGAAACTGCAAATGCAGAAAACCCTCGGGACCTAGTCCAGTTTTGAATACTCTCTAAATTAAGCCAATAGACAAATATTGCGGCTTCAGTATAGTTGAGACAAAGTAAACTAACTCCAAGTTACCTATTTCCTTCAATACTCATGCGCCTACTACCAGTCTGGTCAACACACATGAATCCTAAGATAGAGTTCAATATCTTAAGTTGTTTGACATGCTTGGATACTTCTTCCATTCAAATCCTCCGAATCGTATTCCGAAACAGTAAATAACTAATTTGTATTCGACAACCGCTCTAAATCTCACCAACTAAATCAGAGATATATGTTGAGTTAAACAAAGGATCTTTCGTCTAAACTAATAAACTCCTTTGTTCAGTTTATACTCAACAAGGTTTAGATTATCAAGATAATCAGATCTAGGTTCACAACCTATCTTCGGTCCTGAAGAGATCCACCAAATGATAGATCGTCGATCTACACGATTAGTTATAAGGTGCTTATCGAGATATAAAAATCTAAGTTGGATCCCAGCCAATCAAGTGAGAACGAATTAAATCACAAAGATCAAAAACCAATAAGAAATATTCTTGTCTTCAATGTACATGCATAAATAACTTGATTCCCTTGTGATTGATCACGCACATAACAAAATCTGTTAACGATGGATGATCACAAGCCTTATTCAAATCTAAAAACAGATCCAAACTTTGTTGATCCTTGATCTACTTTGAGTGACCTTATATCATAAGGGAAGGTTCTTAGAATAAACAAACTATGTGAATATCAAGGTTCAACCACTGTTATAGTCAACCAAATCATAATCAAAAACTAAAATAACAATACGATTCTAGTTTCCCACTAACGGTACTTCAAGATGTTTCTTGATCCCTTTGAAGTCTTTAAAAGAGCGGACGTAAGATATTTCACCTAATTAGGTTACTTTCATATTTAGAATAATATTACAAGTAATACTATAATTGGCTATCACTCGACTACAAAATGAAGTGTGAGTGTCACGATAACTTTGTAAGAAGAACAAACTTCATTATTTATAGACCAAGGTAGTTTGGACACCAAGGAATTTCCATAACCGAAAATATTCTCAAGATATGCAATAAACACCAATTGTCGGTTTTGTATAATTCCAAGTAATATATCGAGATCTCTCATTGATGACAACTCAATATTATTTAGCATACAAGTACTTTACTAATATATCTTCCAGAGATATATTTTACATACTGGGAAAATAAAACATGTAAATTCGAAAACCCTAATATAAGATTCTCAAATATATCGGTTTGGGATCTCACCTAATGTATCAAGAAATATCTTTGAGCAATGAAAGAATAAGATTTTACCATGTTTTCAACTTACTCACTATGTCGACGTCTTGAACTTTCCTAAATATCAACTCATATTCCGATATTCACACAAAGTACCCTAAAATACATATGAAACCGGAAATAATATTTTCTATTGGGACCGGTACTACAAGAGATACCCAATAATAATCGTTCCTGCTATAGATCTCTACAATCGTTAAGAGTTGGTACCAACGTCCATTATAAAATACATTATTACAAGCACTAACAAATTGCAAAAATATCATTAAGAGTTGGTACCATATCCATTATACGAATATATGATGAACTTATGAAACATAGAAAATAGCAAATAAATGAAGCTTGGGGGGGTGAAGTGAACAATACTTGCTACAAGGGATGTAAGAACTAATGATGGAACTAGGTTGGTTGATTGGGTCATATTATATAAAGATACATGCTTGTTGTTGTTCCATGGCTTCAGCTCAGCCTCATAGGTTTAGTTAGTAATATAAGTTAAATCAATGAGCAACGCTTGATCACAAAGGTAGGAAGAAAAAATCAATATAGTCTTTAGGTTCAGCTTCTTGTTGTTATATTTTACTTGGTATAATCTCTGTTGTTATAGTAGTGCAAGTTAAAGTAATATGGATGCTTGATCATAAAGATGAAGCATTTAGTAAACCATTACCAGATATTGGAAACTATTAAAACATTTTTTCAATGACAAGTATCCAAAGATCCACAATACAAATTCAGATACTGCATTGAAAACACTAGATCTGTTCTCGTGTTAGGCACTGGGATTATTTTCTCTTATTTGTATTTTTCGATGATATATAGAGTGAACCGGTCAATTTTCACTAGTTTGAGAGTGAGTTAGCCTATATTTATAGAAATGGTAGAGGCGCACATCAGATTTGATATACTACAATTTTTATACTACATCCTCTATACTGATACCTAATCTCTGTTTTGTATTGGATTTTGTTGTCCTTTATTTTAAAGGAAGCCGACACGATGGATTGGGTCGGCTTCTTGGAAACGTTCTTCCGTTCGTATAGCGGGGACTTAAGTTTCGGCAGCAGTGAGGTGGTATCAGGCTCAATTAACTGGAAAGAATCTTCGTTAAGCCTTTTCTCTAACTATATAAACAAAACTTTCCATTTTTTTTTATCATATCTTTCACGGCCAAGAGTCTTTTACCACACCAAAATTTGAAGTTTTGTTCGAAGAATACAATTTTACATCAAGATTTAAAAACAAATACATTAAAAATAATCTAATCACTAAGAAATAATCTCTCTTTGTTTACATTCAACATGCTAACATGACCTAAAATATGTACGACCTTGTTGTTCTGCAGAAAAATACTGCATCCTTGAGAATACAGTACAAAGGAAAGAACATGTAAAATAATACACATGAATTTATGGTTACTACTTTTATGTTATGGTTACTTCTTGTATGTAAAACAGATTATATGATGTTATGGTTACTTCTTTTGTGTTATGGTTACTTCTCTTGTTGATTATGGTTAGTAATAATTATTAATTATAAATGTGTTAGTTTGCCAAATTAATAGGCATTTGAATTAGTATTTGAGTTAGTAGTTGATAGTTATTTAAGTAAGTAGGGAATGAGATAACTCTTATTTAGTAGGGAGGTTTATTTGTAGGTGGGTTTTGTAATCGTCTTTGTAAACTCTATTTAAAGAGTTTCATCTTAGTGCAATTATAAGCAAAAAAATAAATTATGAATAGAGTTCTTGTTTAGTTTGGAGTCTGATTATACTTGAAGTAATCGTTGGGAGGCCGGTTTTTCTCGAATAAAACCATTATCGACGGCAGTTTCGTTTATAAACCCCAATCTATTCTTTTGTGTAATTTTCAAGTAACGATATTAAGAAGATATTAAGAGGATCGTAACACATGATTTCTTCCTAACAAAATGATGATAAAATTTGATATTTTCTTTTGCCTTTTTGTTATACCTTGTATCCAAAATAACAATCCTTCCAAACAAAATGAAGATGAAAATGAGTACAACAGAAACATTAACTTAATTAGAATCTAAAGAAGAAATATGAAATGAGAGATCAATGAATATCAAAATAATAATTTACCTAATATATATTGTATCAAGAGAATCAGAATCAAATGTTGCATCACCATTGATAATACCTCCTACACCATAATAACATAATAGGAACCGCGACAAAATCGTTGAAGTCGATCAATTCTTTGGTTGGGAGATCTTCAAGTGCACTTGATGCCATTATTGTAACAGAGAGGAACTATTAGAAGAAAAATAGAAAGATACAACACATCTTATGGCGGTAGGATATAACTTAGAAGAGAAATAACGAAAGATATGTTTTATTTCAGACATAGAGAATTAAGTCAAGGAAAATAATTTGGTATAGCACTGCTACATCATCACCAATTCAAACATCTGGCACTTTGTGATGTCTACCAAACTATGGTTAAACCAAAATTATTTTGTTAGTTTTTGAGCTTTTGATTATTTTACCTACCGCATTTCCAAACAAAATATTTTAAATCTTTTCATCACATTGTTGTCATAATGACACATTTTTCTTTCAGGAACACCCAATTTTTTTAGGTAAAAGCTCTTTTCTATTGTACGTTGTTTTGATGTATAAAAAAAGCGGTTGAAATATAAACTAACATGGGTGTATTGGATCATAACTTATATGGATAAAAATAGATACTAGTTTTACTTATCTAGTGGATTTATAATGTTTCTTAAAAGAATCACGTAGATTCTTATATATATATATATATATAACTTTAGATTATAACGGGTTAGGTTGGATTAATAAAAATTAAAATGAATTACTCAGAAGGAGAGGATAAATGAAAGCTCCCCAAACTCTACTCTCTCATAACCAAAATGAAAATGAAAACACATACATGAAAGAACTACTTATCAACATTATAGTACTGCTTCTAGCCAACCTGGTTCATTCAGATATCATATTTCAAGACATAGACCACCCTTGGAGTCTCCATCTCAAGTTGTCTGAGGCACATGTCCTCTTTCTTCAATTCCATTTCCTCTTCCCTAGCATTCCGTTCTTCATCACGGTACTCCAGGTCTTCTCGACGAATTTTAGCATCCTCGCCAACTTTGGCAAAAATGAGAGTCGTAGTCTCGTAATGATTCTGAGCAGTCAAACACACTGTGGCCCCTCCGAAGAGAGTTGCGGAACCAGTGCCAGACTCGCGAACCTATAAAGAGACTACAGAGTTCAGTTGGGGAAATTCTAAGAATCGTTACATATAATTAGGTGGCTTAGGAGCAGTACAAATCATAATATAATTGAAAAAATCAAGGTTATTATGTGGAGGTGGGTGGTGGTGGTCGGTGCTGGTGGTTAGCGGTCGATATTAGTGGATGGTGGTGGTGGTCATTGTTGGTGGGCTATGGTAGTTGGTGATCAGTGCTGGCAGGTGATGGTGGCGGTGGTGGTTGTTGTTGGTGGTGGTTGGTGCTGATGGGTGGTGGTGGTGGTGGTGCTTGATGGTTGGTGGTGTGTGGTGGTGGTTGGTTCGGTGGTAGTGAGTGGTGGCGGTGGAAAAACGTAGCATGGTGTGATAAAAAAAAAAAAAAAGCAAAAGCAATACAGAAAAAAAATGCCCATAAAAATCCATGAAACTCTTGTGGTTTGGGTTGAGATTAGTATGATATAATAACATACATATTGTAGGATCATAATATCGCAACGCATAGGGCTCGCGGGATCAATAAACGACGGTACCGCGAGGGAGTCGCAGAAACTAAAATAAACGACGCGATGAGAAACGACACACAAAACAACTGAAAGACATGGAACCTGGCGAGGGTTAAGAAGTGTCGCGAGATTGAATAGTTGTACACTTGGCGACACTTCGCGAGACATTCTTAGAAAATAAAGGATAGCTTAGCTGTCATCCACTATGTATTACCCTATATAAAGGGTCGAGTGAGTCTGTTGTAGGGAAGATCTTTTTAGAATTGTTAGGCAAGTCATTAGGAGAGAGAAAGCTTAAGAGTGTTTTAACTTCTAAGTGTAATTCTATTTTCCTGTGTAAACACTTCATGAATTCAATCAATAAATGTTCTTGATCTTACATCTTTTAATGGATTAATTAGGTAAAATCGAGTAAGGGGTGTAGTGTGGGAAATCCTGCTACTACATATGCGCTAGAAACAGGGACTGTGCAGAGATTGACGTAGAAATTGGAAGGAATTTGGATTAACAGAAAAAGATTTGGAGAAGATACTCAAGAATTCATTGGAAAAGAAAGATGGCTAGAAGAAGAAACGTACAAGGGCAACCAACGATTGTAAGAAGAAGTGGGAGACTTGCTGGAGAAAGGAGGAATGAAATAGGAGAATCATCAAGGATGAATAGGAGAAATGATGGAGAAGATCAAAATCAGCCACCAGTCTCCCCCATGTAGCAAACACGGCCGAGGATTATGATAGAGTAAGTGTACATACTTGGAGATCGATTACGAAGACGAGAGAGAAGAGGAGCGGCGGTTGGTGGACAATGGACAAGGAGGAGGAGAGCAAGAAATGAATGGAGAAATGAATCCAGGTAACGAAGAAGTCATGACATTAGAAAGATTGAGACAAACAATACACGAGGAGAGACGGCTAGAGGCGGAGGAACGAGCAAACTTGACAAGACGGAATCATGAATTGAGGATGGAAAATATGAGGTTGCAAAATAGGAGATCTAGAAGTAAGCGTGAGATCAAGTTCAAGATCGAATGGAGAAGAAAGAAGTAGAGTTTTACCAATGAGAAAGCACCAATGAAGAAACACAAAATCCGAATATAGAGCATGGCGAGAGAAGAGGAGAAATAGAAAGATCGTTATGTTCCTCGGCCGAAAATCTTCAAAATGAGCGGAATAGGGAAAATCAAGGAAACATGCAACTCCAAGAACCGAATGACCCAGCTGCTTTGAAGGAGAATAATCTTGCATGGGAGAGAAGAATTGAGAAGAAACCGAGAGATCGAAGATGACATTGAGAGACACTACATTGAACAAGCGCGACTAGCTCGCGAAAGAGAAAGAATGAGAGCGAAATGGAAAATCAAGAGATGGAAGAAGCAATCAGACAGAATAACCATGACAAAGCGAGAGAAGGAGGAACAAAATCGTACCAATAGAAATATTAATGAAGAATATGAGAGGGTGCAGATGATGAGAGCTGAGAGGCAGCCAAGAAGAGAGAACAACCGATATAATGGCGTGCGAATTGACGAAAGAAACGAAGAAGAGCGTCGCGAGGAAAGAAGAGGAGAAAATAACGAACGGGAAGGTCAAAATAGGCACGAGCGAAGAAGGAGAGAAGCGAGCTAAAAAGACCAGTAGAATCAAATTACGAGGCAAATGAACAAATCTTAAGAGAACTGGCTGAAATGAGAGGATTGCGAATAATAGAAGGGAAGGAGGAAGGAGACCAGTTAGACGAAGCTATTGCGAAGCCGCGAAGAATCCCTTCACGCTAGAAGTACAGATGGGAGGAATACCTCCTAAGTGCAATCTACCTGCATTAACCAACATCTTTGATGGAACAACCTGTGCGATACAACATATTAAGGCTTATATGAGATGTATGTTACAATGGGAGAATCATGATGCCATATTGTGCAAATATTTCGCGTCAAGCCTAATTGGAGAAGCACTAAAATGGTTTGAGGGTCTACCAAGGAACACAATTACATCATTTAATCATTTACAAGCCACATTCCTAGGAGCATACATAAGTAACAACTCTTCACGACCAGGTATTGAAGATGTATTCGGGTTGAAACAAAGGGTTGGCGAGAGCTTAAGACAAGTTGACAATAAGATGGAGAACCATGTGTAGCGAAATGGCGGGGACGGGTTGAGGAAAGATATATCATCCTCTCATTTGTGAATGCTCTCTTCGCGACTAACTTGTTATACATTCAAATTTTTAGAGTCAAAAATACAATCACGATGGCGAAGCTGAGAATTACGGGAAAGAATATATCACCTTAGAAGAAAGACGGAATGAAATGAATTCTTATCCAAATCGCGAACACAAACTCGGAATGCTGCGAACGCAAGCTTATTACCTCAGTTCATCAATACGGTGGCGAGCACTTCGCAAGGGTGACAAACGAGGAAGGCGATGAGAGACAATGAGAAGATAGTAGCTATGGGAAGCCATGACCGGGAGGAATTTGAACAAGAAAGGAACTACTATAAGCGTAAAAGCAATAATAAGATTCAGAGGCTAGACAATGTGCAAGAAACTTATGGTGGACGAAGGCAATATAACCATGGAGGGCGGAGAAGCCGCGAGAATAGTATGGGAACCAATTAGGATGCCTCCACTTTGAATGCTAGTGTGGAAAAGATGCGGGAGGCTATACTCGTGATGGAAGAAGTACCACCACCTTGGAACGCGAGGATGGAACCACCACCGAGCGACGAGAAGTCATGAGTTTTGTTCTTACCATCGCTTCCATGGACATCAAACAAACGGCTGCAGAAACGTAAAGAGAATTATTCTCGGGATGATTGATCAAGGAAGTCAATCACTTTCTAAAAGGAGAAGAAAAAGGCCGGACATTACCACCACCACCGAAATGCATGAACGGTGTCGGCGAGGCGAAAGGAAAGGAAACATTTGTGATAGAAATCGGAACGAAAGCCAAAAATTTGAATTGCAACTCTATCGTCCACTCATATCGCACAATCGAAGATTTTCATGACAACGTGCTTTCAGAGTCTTTGCGAGAGATGCGATGATAAAGAAATAATGAGCCTGGCGAGAACGACGCAGTTAGAAAAGTGGCAGTCAAGACTATTTCTTTCTGAGATGAAGTGCCAAAAGGAAGAGAAACACATGATAGCCCGTTGGTTGTGAAACTAGAGATTAACCAGAAACCAGTTGATGGAGAAGATGATGAGGCGAAGCTTCTCAGGGCGATCAACCGAATCTTAATCGACACCGGAAGTTGGTGAATATTCTCTTCTACCATACTTACAAGACGATGGGAGGAAAAGATGAGGATTTGATCCCTCTACATACAAGATATATGGCTTTAATGGTACTTTGCAAACAAACCAAAGGGAGAGGTTCGCATGAGAATACCTCTACAAGGATTATCAAGCGATATTTTATTACGTGTGGTTGACGTGGAATCTCCATACAATGCGCTGATTGGGAGGCCATGGCTTCATGAAATCTTGGGAGTCGCCTCAACATATCATCAATGTATAAAATTCCCACATCCAAATGGCATTGGTATTATACGGGGAGATTGGAAAGAGTCGCAACAATGTCATGAAGTAGATGTAGAAAGGCTACTTGAAGAAAGGAATGCCAAAAGAAAAGGTTGGAAACAACATGTGAGAGATGAGCAGAGAAAGGAAAAATTGATGGTGGATGCCATAGAAGTAAGGATCCGAACATACCTCGCGAGGTGAGTGCCTAGAGACAGCGAATATTATGGTAATAAAGAAGCAAAGGATATGAGGAGCAAAAGGCATAAGAAGTGAATAATCGGCAAAAACGGGAGAAAAAGTAGCAATTGAAGTAAGGATGTGCGAGAATCTCGCAACCAAGAGTATATGGGAATTCAATTAAGAAAGAAAAATGAAAATACAGAATTGTGCGAATACTTCGCAAACAAGAATCAGCAAATAATGAAACATGAATGATTGAATGATTTAACAAATATGAATAAGTAAAAGAATGGGACGAACCTTTATGGCGTACACCTAGTTCGCGAATAACATTTCGTAAGAGGCAAATGTAAGACCTAAAGTGCGTCATAATGGGGGTATCTCTCGACATGGCTCGGGGAAGGTTACACCGCTCCCGAGGCCCGAGTCATGGAAATTTGGGGCCCATGAAAGCCTATCAGGAAGAGGTACCTTGGATTCCCAACTATATATGTAGGTTATACCCTGGTTGGGCGACCGAGGTCTCTTCCTAGGAGTCGGTGTATGCTCAAGGCGCCGAGGTACACGGTTGAGCCGAGTGCCGGGATGGATGAACCTACCCTGGCCATTCTTGGCAAGTCTTGGCATGCGTTGCACTCGCTAGAAGAAAACTCCACTTAGGGTGCAGTCTCGTAACCATAAACCATATAGGTATAAGGGATAAGAGGCTGCGAAAACAACTGGTTGTTGTTAAGACCGGATGGGAGGAGCTAGTCTTGTATGGCCGATGTTTCGCCTCCTTGAAGGGGCAACCAGGGAGATGATAAGGGCGACGCTCTCCATTAGGGGGTGTCAAAGCAGAGACGCAAATGTCATGAGGCTTTGTTTTCGCAAGGAGACTTAGGCTTGTCATATTTGTGCGATGATCTATGAGGCAATAATACTAACGCGAGGGTGGCGAGATCAATGGGTCTTTACACGAAAGTGTACGGACGTCTGCGATTTCGTCGCACGGCGTAATGTCATGGGGCTTTATGTTCGCAAGGATATTTAGGCCTGTCATATTGTCGCAACTAAAACATCTGCAGAGGCAAAAATACTTGGAAAATGATAAGGCAAGATCAAGGGGTCCTTACATACAAGTGTAAAGACGTCTGCGATTTTGTCGCGATAAAGGTGGCGGGGAGGACCTCTAATTAGGGAGGTCGACTTGGAAGACCACAAAAAAAAAAAAAATGATAAGGCAAGGTCAATAGGCCATTGCATGAAAATGTAAAGGCGGCTTGCGACCTTGTCGCAACAAGAAAAAAATAAAGTGAAGACCACCAAAAGCATAAGGCGACATTGTCGCAACGATACATTTTAATACCAATGATGACAAATAAGATCTTTCATCAGAAGATGAATAACGAGGCAAGTATGGGAATGGGAAAGTGAAATATTGTTATTCATATTACGATGAAAGATTTATACATCAATGATGTTAGCCAATTCTATCACAAGGAAGAACTACCAAGAAATACACTATAATAAGGATACGAAATGTACGAGATATTACAAGCGAGAAAAAGAAAACAAAAAGAGTTATTTCTTTGGCGATTCTTCTTCTTCATCCGATTCTTGATCGATTATTCTCATCGTCGAGAATTTTCTTCTTCGCCGGCCTCGCTATCGAAACGTGCGAGACGGGCAGATTCTCGGGAACCTTTTCAGGAGACAGGATATGAATGCGAGAGGGATATTTTGATCCTTACAAACATACTCCATGCCTCCATTGCGAAAACGAAGTGACATCATTGCTAAAATTCTCCACTTGTCGTTAGAAATTGTTTCTTCAACTGGAATATCTATTCTCGCGAAGGGAGAGATTTTTCTTGTTTGTTCTTTTCGGTTTCGAGTTCTTCAATTCTCATTTGGAAAATTCCGGCGAGTTGTTCTTTCTCGATTCAAGTTCTCTAATTCTAACTTTGAAGCCTCTTCTCGGATTCTCGTAAATAAGTAACAACAAGTTAATAATTTACAAGCAATACTACGAAGTAAGAAGTAGTAAGGTGTAATAAATAACCTTCTCTATCGGATATCATATCTTTAATCAAGGAAGTATGCTCGGCGTGAAGACTAACATCAACACCTAGGTTATTCTGGCATTATCTAAAACTTTCGCAGCCAGGCGAATTCATCGTCACTATTTATAACAAGGAGGAGCGAATTTGATCTTCTCGCTCACTAAGCAAGGAATTACGGCGAAGCAATTCATCCCGTTCAATTTGTAATTCAAGGAGAGATTTTTGAAATGTTGCTAATGCCTGTGCACCATTGTTAGCAATGCGATCTTTATCATCTATAAGGTCACTAATTTTCTTCCTCAAAATTTTGATTTCTTTATTGGACTCGAAACATTCGTTTAAATTGGTTGTGGCACTTAAACCGGATCTATGTTCAATTTCTAAAAGACGATATTTGGTGCGAAGTTCATTTAATGAAAGGGAGTTAATTTTGTTTGATGAATTACTTAAAGAGTTGTTGAGGTGAGCGAGAAGAAGGTTATTATCCATAGGATCGGGAAATGTATGGAGAAGAATAGCCTCATCGGAGAGATTATATACATCTGCCCGAAAGTAATAAGTTAGGTAGCAATAAAGCGACCATTAAAATAAAAATAGTAAAAGGAGGTAAAATTTTATACCATAAAGTTCTTGATTGGCATTTTGAAGAGTGGACACCTTATCCTTTTGGGAGTCAAGTTCGGTGTTTAACTTTTGAATTCTCTCGTCTTTATCGCGAGATGACGCAGCTTCGGTCTCTAATTCTTGAATCTTCTTGCTCAATTGCAAATTCTTCTTTTCAAGATTGTTGCGTCTTCTCTCAAGGTCAGAGGCAACTACAAAGGAAGATCTTCCAACCTATAAAAGAAGATAGAAAAATCATTAAAACATATATATATACTTAAACAATTTAAAGTTAGCGAGGGAAGTATGGTATTTGTACACATACCGAGACCCAAGTGCATTCAAAGGTCGGGAGACACAACTCTAGAGACTCCATTGAATGAATTATTGCCTTCCGAAAGCGGCATTACACACGTTTGCGAGAGCCCCGCAAAGAGAAGCTAGGGGAGCATCTCCCATTCCTTGAAAGCTTGATCGAGAAGATCTTGGATAAGCGATCCATGGAAGAACTGGTCGATGGAATCTTCTTGGCGAGAGAAGGATTCGATTCATGGTTATCCTCGGAGAAGATTCGGAGCTTGAGCTAAGGCGAGAAGAGGATTGAACCTTTCGCTTCTTAGTTAAGGGGGCGGAGGATTTACCCTTGCGGCGGCAGTTTTACCCTTACTTTTAGTCTTGTGACAATAGTTTCTTCAACTCCAACCTTCGCATACACATAAAGATAAGAAACGAGGAGGCAACAATCTTTGTTTTAAATAAGAAGAAAGGAAGTGATTCTTACTTCACTCGTAAGCGATCGAAGCAATGTCGAGTATCCTCCGAGCGGATCCTTTTTGTAGCTTCTTTTCAACTTTGGCTATACGAAAGATTTCACAAACTTAGCAATTATAGAAAGAAAGTTGCGAAAGCAAAATTTGAAGTCGGAGACATACTTCTTTCTTCTTCTCGAGGCCATTTGAATTCCCAAGGATGATATCTGCGAGATTCGCGGGAAGAATATGCGAGCCCCGCGATGTAAGGACCATTTAAGATCAAAGTGCGACCCACCATTTCTCATATTTGGAATGACGAGGAGAGTATTATTGCACAGGTGCCAATCAATGTCTTGCATGAGTAATTTATCTTGAGAGACATTCTCCTTTTTCTTGGGCGAACGCCCCAGCGAGATCTCGCATTCACCATAGTTATCACTGAGTAATTTTCGAAAAAATTTTCCACAGTGTATTTCTCAACAGCTATTTCCAAATCTGCGAATTTGGGATTTCTGGCAGAATTAGGATATAAAGATCCTTTGCCTGCACCGCGGTTCGCGAACTCAAGCATCGGCGAATACAATCGCCACTTAATTGATAAACGGCCCGAGAGAATTTTTCATGGGCCAAAATTTCCATAAAATAAAGGCAACTCGGGATTGTACAAGGGAATAGGAAGTCCCGCGAGAAGGCGACCGAGCGAGACTATAATCTTTTGATCATCACATTGATGATCGAGAAAAGATTTGAGAAAGAATAGATGAGGGTTCTTGATTAGGAATGGTTGACGAGTAAAACCCTTCTCGAGCAACACGTTGAACTTCTTCAAAAGAAGTTTTGTATCCACGGCGATGGAAGCCATTTATCGGTATGGGAATGGATGGAAGATTGGAGATTAAAACGAGCGCTAGAAAGGATGAAGAAAAGCTTTGCGGTAGCGGGAGCGCAAATTGCGGAAGGAGAGAATCAAAGAAAAGTTAGAGACAAACTAAAAGATGAAAAGGAGGGAAAAGAAAACTATATATAGGGAAAAGAACCTCGAGAAAACGAGGTCATTTAATGCGAAGAGACATGAACGGTCAAGAAAAAGTGGTTGAAAGAGACGTGTCAAGAAGACATTAATAATCAAAATCCGTGTAAAAATATAAAATGAAGATTCTAAAGATAAGCGATCGCGGCAACAATATTGTAAAAATCTCATGATACTCTTCCCTTCGGGGGAGAAATATGAGGAGAGATAAGAGACGATACTTCATATATATCTCAAAGAAGCTCAGGAACTCCTTAAAAGAATAGAGGCAAGTACGTACTTTTCAAGTACAAGTATTCTTCGCTCGTTCCTTCATCAACAAAGATCAAAGATTACTACAACAACGGATTTTTCCTTCAAGATCGCTCTTCAAGCAATATTCAAGGAAAAAGAGGCAAGATGTAGGATCATAATATCGCAACGCATAGGGCTCGCGGGATCAATAAACGAGCGGTACCGCGAGGGAGTCGCAGAAACTAAAATAAGCGACGCGATGAAACGACACACAAAACAAGCTGAAAGACATGGAACTGGCGAGGGTTAGAAGTGTCGCGAGATTGAATAGTTGTACCTTTGGCGACACTTCGCGAGACATTCCGAAAATAAAGGATAGCTTATTTGTCATCCACTATGTATTACCCTATATAAAGGGTCGAGTGAGTGTTGTAGGGAAGATCTTTTTTTAGAATTGTTAGGCAAGTCATTAGGAGAGAGAAAGCTTAAGAGTGTTTTAACTTCTAAGTGTAATTCTATTTTCCTGTGTAAACACTTCATGAATTCAATCAATAAATGTTCTTGATCTTACATCTTTTAATGGATTAATTAGGTAAAATCGAGTAAGGGGTGTAGTGTGGGAAATCCTGCTACTACACATATTTTCACAACAAATATCTATAAGAATCCTAATATATCGTGTCCATCAACTATCCTAAGAAATTTTAAATGAAGTGAATACCTAGGATAATTATGGAATCTAAAAATTCCAAAATGAATATATAATGATTCCTTACATATCCTTTCTTTTTTTTTTTTGTTTTTTGATCATCAAACCATAAGTATTTCATTCCACAAGAAACGTTTACACGATGGTTTTAAAGAAAAGCAAGTACATCATAACATGAAACAAAATAAAAAAAAAAAAAAAAAAAAAATACAAAACGTAAATAAATCGCGAAGAGAAAGAGCGATCTACCAAGATAGCACCCAAATCTTGTACTTTTAGATTGGAGAAGGAATGGCACTCGAAATTATAATTCGACCACTTTGATAGATTTTCTTCTTGGAAAAGAGATGCTCATATGGCATAGGAGTGACTTTCCCAAAAAAAAAAAAAAAAAAACCATGTGCAACGACAAACCCGAAAACTTAGATCGATTTTTCTGATGAAGATAAATTTGATCTTCGCCCGTGCTAAATCGCCTTATCAAGAAACTCAAACACAAACAAATCGTTAGAAAGAAACGCTATAAAAGTTTAGATAAAATCGAAGATAAAAATTGTTCTAATGACGAAGGAATTATTGAAAACAACAAAAATAACTCATAAATCGAAATCAAAGATATCTAATATTAATTAAAACAAGAAATCTTTGCTCGGATCTAGTCCTTTAAGGGCTAGATCTGAGCAAAGGAAGAATAAGAAGTTAATGATTTTTTTTTCTTTCTAGTTTTGAGAGTCTTGGCAGAAACTTTGAATACATTTGTAGAAGAAAATATCCTAATTTAAATTATTGGAGTTTCAGGACTGTTAAATATTCATGCATAACTAATCCAATACCCTGTAAAAGTTTTTTTCTTTTTTGACACATAAATATATATAAACTAAAAGTTAAAGCTAATTAAAAAAATGATCAAATTGTGTTTGGTAGAATATCAAGTTCAAACTATTGTTGTTGTAGCAAATGACGAAAATATGCATATCTCCTAAAATAGTTTTATTCCATTTTTTTGGGTTTGAAAATAATTAATTTTTCACTATTAAATATGTATAATATCAAATTTACTAATTATTAGTAACATTGATATTATTATTGTTAAAAATTGTTATTTTTAAAATGAAAAAATATTACTATAGATACGTTTCAAAAACACTTTCGAAAATAAAAACAACTGAAAAAGCGGGGGTCTAACAACCACACCCAATATTTCGTTTGGCAATCTGAATAGACAAACTCCAATATACTTTCAAGATACTCAACTAGACAGTCAGACTCAATCTAGAAAAGTATATCATAGAGTATCTCTCTTTCTAAATTCAATCTGCAATCAGCAAATATGAATTAGCGATCCCGATTGAATATAAGAGAAGTAACTTGAACGGTACCAAAGACCAATGTTCAAGGATCAATTAATTTCAATCAAACCAAAGGTTGGATTTCCCAATTGTATGGTAGCGAAACAAGATATTGTGGAATCACAAACGATGAGACGAAGATGTTTGTGACTACTTTTAATCTTGCCTATCATAGATTAAATCTCGAGTCAATCTTAAAGAAGAACGTACTCAAAAACGATAGAAACGACAAGATCAGATCACGCAACTACATAGAAAATAGTTGGGTCTGCCTTCACAATCCCAATGAAGTCTTCAATTCGTTAACCTACAGGGTTTCGTGAAAAACCTAAGGTTAAAGGAGATTCGACTCTAGCTTATACAACTAGTATCATACGGGAGGTGTGGGGATTAGGTTTCCCAAGTTGCTAGAGTTTTCCTTTATATATTTTTCAAATCAAAGTTTCCAATATAAGTTACCTTGGTAACAAAGCATTCAATATTCACCGTTAGATGAAAACTTGATTATATTCAAGCTAATATCTTTCAAACGTTAGATCGAACTTAGATTGTTATACACGAATGAAATGTACCCTCATTTAGGTTTATGTAGCCGTACCTAAACGTGTACACCATGTTGGCTCAACTGTAGTGTTAGAGCATAGCTCGGTTGAACCCACCAAGAGTTGGTATGTCAAGTTTGGTTGTCATATTTTAGTGAACCAAAACTCATTTAAAGAGTCGCTTGATTATGTACTAGAGTCAACTTCGTATAGGTTAGATATGAGACATTACAAGTATTACGTGAATACTTGAAGAAGTGAAAAAGTAAAGAGCTACAACGACAACATCATCCTTCCACTTGAGATTAGTGATATTTGACTTGAACTGTTTCATTCCCTAACGTATCTTTCAAGTCATTCATATTGAAAACATAACAACGAAGCATGAATGATTATACTCTAGTTAGACGTAGTATTAAGGAATACAATACGAAGTATAATGCTTATCTTTTGAACTTCTTATATAAGTGTTGATGGTGGTTTTTACCTTAGGTTTGAAATCGTAAAACCTTACATCTGATGTGACGTCACTTTGTAAGGAAACGGTGTCGTGAGTGTTAACCTCTCCACCGGCATATTTATTGAGCCGTTTAATATACTTACATGAAATTTGTCCAGACTGTAAAATGTAGCAACCATCCCCGGATGTTACGTGAATTTCGGCGCCTCGCCTATATTCACATAATATAAGTTCCTTTGAATGCCTTCTATGCTATGTTCTCAGGATGAACCCTTAATGTTGATATAGCATGACGATATGTGTTCACTCGCGGTGAGTAGCACAATTTCCAAATATCAAGGATAAGGTTTTTGCATAAGGTATTCAATCGGAAAAAGCATGTTGCTCTCGGCAATGAACTTAAAAGAACTCTATGTCAACACATAGAATTCAATCAATTGATCGACTAACTTGCGAAGTTAGGGTTTTGCGCCTCAACGTATATCGAGACCTTGCTTGTCGAAATTAAACCTAGGCAAACTAGGTAATTAATCCGCCATAGATTAGCAGGTGCAAAGCCTTGCTCAGAATCAGAAAACAAGGAGCCGCAGCAGCAAAGGGAGGCATGGACATGCCTTAGGCCAACTGGCGCCACTTGCCATTGGCCACGCCCATTCCTAAACCGACCCTATTTCTCTCGACCAATCGTGTCGCCTCAAATTAACCACGCGCACATAAGTTGTGGCTGGGCCCATACTCGCCGGCCCCACTTCCCATCGACCAATCAGGTCGCTCTAAAGCCGCCACACTCTCACCAGAAGTGTAGCCGCGCCTTATGTTTGGCCGGCCCATTTCCTCGGCCAATCAAGTCGCTCCAAACTTGCCACCATACATTAAAGGCCAAACACACCATGCCGCGCCACCATACTAACTGGCAAGCCAAACGCGCCTTACCACAACAACATATTGATCGGCATGCCAACATGCCACTCTGTCGCGGTAGCATGCCACTTTAGCCTTGGCCACGCCGCCAAACCCTAATTCTTACCACGACGCCAAAACATAGCCTTGGCCATGCCAAACCCTAATTCTTACCACGGCGCCAAATCCTAGCCTTGGCCACGTCGCCAAGCCCTAATTCTTACCACGACGCCAAATCCTAGCCTTGGCCACGCCGCCAAGCCCTAATTTTAGCCACGGAGTCAAAC
This sequence comes from Papaver armeniacum, assembly GCA_023531295.1. Taxonomy (NCBI): domain Eukaryota; kingdom Viridiplantae; phylum Streptophyta; class Magnoliopsida; order Ranunculales; family Papaveraceae; genus Papaver; species Papaver armeniacum. The sequence goes on from JAJJWW010006784.1 coordinate 105,289, forward strand.
CTTAGCTTTGGCCATGCTAATACGCCACAGGCGTGGCCATGCCATAACGCCACTAGCATGTCGCTATGCCATGGCTCCACCAGGCGCTACTATGCCAATGGCGCCACTTCGCTATACAACAAGATGCGGCCATAATCGATGGCCACTCTTCCTCATGAGATGCCATCTCAACCATCCAAGTTCGCCACTGAACTGACGGACTTGCGCAAGTCCTAGGCAACCCGCTACGCCAGGCGCCACTATGTTAATGGCGCCACTTTGTTACACAACAAAGATGTGTCCATAATCAATGGCTACCCTTCCTCACGAGATGTAATCTCAGCCATTCAAGTTCGCCACCAAACTGACGGACTTGTGGCAAGTTTTAGGTGGCCGACCAAGACAAGCCTAATAGCATCACATGTTATTTTCCTACGGCAAAGTCTCTTGACTTTTACTTGCCACACATAGCAACCTGCTACACGTTTTCCACTAAAACACTCGAGACATCAAACATGTCACAAACTGGGGGATACTCATCAGGGTATTGGTCTGGCGGTTTATAGCGTGCGGCGTGCAATGCGCCCGTTACAAGAAAGTGTCATGAAGTAAGACAATTAGTGGTGGTGAAAAGTAACGGTGTAAACAATTCATTTCCTTCATCATGGAAGCGTAATGACTGACGGTTACACGAATTCACTTCCCTCATCATGGAAGCATAACGTCTGACAGTTACACATTACTATATTCTTCCACCACTCAATCGTTTCCACTTCCTACGATACTAGGGTACGTTTCAATATGACTTGTATAAATAGGCTTCACCTATTTTCACCAAATAACAATTTTTGGTCAGGAGAACAATACAACATCCAGAAATCATCTGATAGATTTTTCATCCATCTAGCCAGTTCAACTTTCTGATACAAGTCACAAAACTCCCACACTTCCAGAATCAACTATTCTGGTCTCAACACTTTCTTTGCTTCCCTCCCTAAGACCAACCCTTCTCCTTCACTTTGTGACCGAAGCAAGCCCTGGAACGGCCATTTCTTGGTTTAGGCCGGGATTTTACAGATTGATCTCTCGAATCAAAAGTACTCCCGTGCTAAGTACATTTTTAGGGTTTAGATTCGTTTCTCACCTGCACACACCCAAAATTACCAAAATCGCGAAACGGTTTTCACCCTCAAACAATTGGCGACCACGGTGGAAGATTAATCTCTCGGTTATGAATTCAACTCTCGTTCCCATCATACTACCCGGCGAATGCCATACTTTGAAGTGCATCGTCCAATAAAAAGAGGGTTTTAGGAGAATTGCGTCCAGGGGACTAGAGATTCTCCATATTACTACAGATCGACATAAATATGTTTCACCGACAATAAAGAATGACCGGGGACTTCTCGTGGCAAGAAGGGTGTTACGTAAAGACTCGGATTTACTACGAAGACTCGGTTACGGTGAAAGACCTAAAGCGAGTAAGTTTGCCAGATGATGTTTACACGACTTATTGTTTGGATTTTCACATTTATCATGGAAGCCGATGACCCAATCATCCCAAGATTTCATATCTCTTCCTTTCTCATGCAACGTTCATGGTCCTGAATGATTTTGCTACTTACATATCAATTGATCAAAAAGTCATTACTCCAAAAATAATCCAAAAACTCTTATAAAAAGAAATCATCTATCAATCCAAACACCAGAAAACCATACCATACCATAAACTAGGCGTTTCTTTTTCCTTTCAAAAAAAAAAAACCTAAGAAAAAAAGTTCAGAAAATAAAGTATTGCCTAACAACGGCTTGTTCTTCTTGGAGAAAATGTCCTTCATACTTTGAAGAGCTGCCTGCTTCAGCTTCAATTCCTGGGACAACTTCTCGAATTCTACCTCCTGTTGATTAATTAAATCCGCGGAAGGACCATCGACCGCTTCAGCCTACAGCCTTTGGATCTCGGAAAATCCCTCACGGAACCAGGAAGCGTTAAACTCAAAGTTTACACACATACACGGTGGAACTCCCAGTTTGAGATTACATCTCCAGAAACGGTGTGACCATTCACCTTGCACATATCACGAATTGAAGATAATATTTCTTCCTCCCGCTTAACCAACGCGAACCGGCTAGTGATCTTCTTGACTGTTGCGATGTGTCCATATCTCTCCCATATTCTGGTATACAACTCCTCATGTTTAGCCGGTACACTGAAGCCTCCAATCAACACGAGATCTTCATGAGGAATCAAGAATAGAGGGTCGAAAGTGGCGCCTACAATTGATTCCGCGACCAGCAAGGATTCTTTGGTTACAATCGCGCCCATGACGTGGGGGCGTTTTCCATCATACGAAGCACATGAGCGTCTTCACGACGATCAGTTTCTATCTAGGGTTGCTAACAGTACGGTTTCCATGGCGGAGACACCGTTACACCTTCATTGTCGTGGATCTCCATCTCGGAGTTATTTTCGAACGCAGCCTCTTCCTATAAATATCACCAATTAATCATTTATCCCGGTATAAATAAATAATCCAAGAGAAAAGTGTGGAAAACTTAAGGCTCATTTTGTGGGTCCACTTTGGAAGAAGACTCGTTGTTATATTGAAGTGCTCCTCTCATTTGGATCTCGAGCTTTCTTCCTCTTCGGATTATTCTTCAAGAGATTTAGTCTCGTTGCCTCCTTTATCAAGAGGCGTCGGTTTTTGGCCGTGGGCAAGTCTGGCAAAGATATTCGAGTTGCCAATCCCCTGAGTCAAAGAAAAAAAAAGAGAGAGGAGTCAGTTGCAAAATGAAAAACTTATTCAACCAAGTCAGTGAGAGAATCATACACACCCGCGTGTTGAAAGAACTGAAAGTCACAAGAGCTGTCGAATCCGATTGGAAGCCACATGCACGATTTTTCGACCTTTGCTCCTTTTTCTGGAGACTGTCTGCATCTGAAAAGGCGAGGGTACCTAAATATACCTCAAGCTAAAACTTTTCCTATCTATAAGTCCTTTCTCCGAAAGTGATTGTCTATGGACTGAGTTGAGACAATGCAACTAATCGATTCACACTTCGTGTGATCGTATATGGATACGAGATCGAGACAATACAACAACAAAGTATGTTTACTTGATACAAAGGTGTAGACTTAACCAAACACAATAGGATTGCTTATCAAGTAAATAGGAATTAACGTTTGTGTGATTTACTTTAATTATAATAAAACAATTATAATGCGGAAAATAAAAGTAAATGACACAGCAAGATTTTGTTAACGAGGAAACCGCAAATGGAAAAACCCGGGACCTTGTCCCAGTGAATACTCTCAAGATTAAGCCGCTACACAAAATTACACTTAACTTCGTATAGTTGAGACCAAGTAACTAACCCTATAGTTCACTTAGTTTCATCTGTATTCCCACGCCTCCGACTTGTGAATAAGTCATGTACTTGGAACAATTCCTTTGGTTCGTATTCCAAACAGTAAAGGAACAACAAATCTGTTTGGTATCAACTCTATTCAACCAAGTGATATGGGTCGGACAAAGGCTCTTCTGTTTATCTTAACATAAACTCCTTCGTCGGGTCTTTAGATCTATCTTATGTTCAATCACCCAAAGGTAATCATTTAATATTAATCCGATCAATACCTTTAATCACAAGGAAACGTATTGATGCCGATCTACTCAATTAATCAACCCAATCTACCAAAAGGATAAACCGATTATTAATTGGATCCTCTTTTACCGAAACAAGTATTGTGCACACCAAAGATTATAAAACCCAAGTCAGATCTTCAATATCTTCTTTGTCTTCAAATCTTCTTAAATATTCAATAAAAACTTGCACACAATCACTTGAATCTCTTGTGATCAATCACGCACAAAATGCGGTCATAACAATGGATTATCACAAGATCGTCTTTAGAACTAACAACAGTCTAAAGATCCCAGAAGAGAAGATTCTCAAGAATAAACAAACTAGTTGCAATCAGATTTCAACCACTGTTAGTCAATCAAATCAATCGAAAACAAAAATAAACCCCACCAACGGGTCGCGCTAGAGCTTCTCAATCCCAAAGAAGACTTTAAATTGAGCGGCCTTAAGAGATTTCGCCTAATTAGGTTACTCTCCTCTCCGGATAGGCGGCTACACCAGTAACAACAATAAAAGAGTAAATCTGTTGTTACAGAGGATTAGTTTGCTAGAAAGGCAAACTTCGTGAATTTATAGACAAGGAAGTTTGGACACCAAGGAATTTCCAAAACCGAAAATATTCTCAAGATATTCATAAAAGCACGTTTTCAGTTTTCATAATTCCTGGAAATGCTCTGTCCAAAAATAACGATCGAAATCTCTCGGAAAATCTAATTAGTAAATGCACATTACTAATTCTGTAATTTACCTACAAAATAAAATTAATAACCTTAATTAAAATATTCTTAACTTACTTATGTTTCGATCCCTGGATTCTCTTCCTTAGCCGTTAAGGAATATCTTTGAACAATTATAGAAATAAACATTCACAGCACGTGTTCAAAGTTTTTCGACATCTTAACTTTGTAAGTTCTCTTTCACACTTACAACCTTGAAACCGATTTTCCACAATTCTAAACAAGTTTAAAATTGGTTCATCGACTTTTCAAGAACTATGTGATTGATCAAACCAACATTCAATCACAATCATGGGTTTACGGTTCTACCAAAACAAGTTTCGGTTCTACCTCCATGTGAGTACTGTGCATAGTCACACTAGCTTCCCAAAAATTCGAATGACTAGGTACTAGGATCGGTTCCCCACATATATATGGTATCTAACTTATATGTGTTGCACATGTCCATAGGATCGGTTCCCCTTTCGCTATAAACCTTGTTGCACCCCATACAAGGATCGGTTCCCTTTGATGTAATCGCACCCCTTACTAGGATCGGTTCCTTTCCCTTACTAGGATCTGTTCCCTTTCCCTTACAAGTATCGGTTCCCTTTCCTTACAAGGTCGAGACATACAAAATCCGATCATACCACAAGTGATTACTTAAGATCGGTTTTACTAATAAAAGTTATACCAATACATAAGTCGGGCCTTTGTGAACAGTTCTACCAAGAACACAACAAGTTGTGAGCGGTTATACTCTATCACACATATTGGTTGTTCATAAGATATGCAATGAATAACAAAACCAATAACACCGGCAATTTCCTTTTCGGTTCACAAACAAGTTTATGAACTTACTTCCTTAGAACACATGTAAACATTATTCCCTAGGATGAAATCCTCACCTCATACCCATACATAATCACAATAGCATTCATATGATTATGGTGATGTCTTATCTATAAAAGTTTAATGGTTAAGCAATAAACCTCGTATTGTATTCCTTAATACTATGTCTATCTAGAGTTCATATATACTTCGCAGTTATGTTTTCAATATGCACGACTTGAAAGATACGTTAGGGAATGAAATAGTTCAAGTCAAATATCACTAACTTCAAGTGGAAGGATAATTGTTGCCGTTGTAGCTCCTTGCTTCTTCATATCTTCAAGTCTTCGCAATACTTGTAATGTCTCATATCCTAATACTTTCAAGCTAACTTATACGAAGTTTAACTCTAGTACATAATCAAGCGACTCTTAACATGAGTTTTGATTCACTAAAATATGACAACCAAACTTGACATACCAACGCTTGGTGGGTTCAACCGATCCATTCTCTAACAATCTTCCCCTTTGTCAATTTTAGTGACAAAACTCTTACATCATATGGATAAACAAATTACAATAATTCATTAGAATCCGCTTGATTCCCGATTCAACAAAGACGGTGAAGCGCACATTCAATCCTTGAAAATGTCGTTGTTGACATTATAATAACAAAGTTATTACTCCCTCTATGGAAGATAGGTAGATATTCAATCCGCACATCTTTGTGATACCAATCATATGACATGTTACTCCCCCTTAGTTTGTGCTTTCACTCTTTCGTTAGATAAAAACATTCAAGTACCAATGTTCTTTTCCCTAGCGATGTCAATCAATATAAATATCAATGCCAAGATCACGTTTACTCCATATATTTCTCCCCCTTTTGTCACAAAAATGACAAAGAAACTAAAAAAAATAAAGGACAACACGAAAAGAATCTTACAAATCTCATAATAGACTTGCAAACCTGTAGAGTTAGGCACGAGGGTTCCACACATCATGTTCTGATAACCAATATCAATACCGAAACTACAAGTAGTTTTATTTTGATATGTTACCAAGGAAACAATTGCCCGAAACAATTTTTCCAATTTAGTTTAGCAAACCAAAAACAACTAAGCATATTAGTCCCTTTGCTAAACTGATTGTTCAAAAACAACCGCTTAATTTGATAAGACCAAAATAAATAAACTCCATTTTTTTCATCGGGTTCTAATTATCCATAAACTTAGACCATTCAATTTTAAACAAGACAAGTACTAGGTTAGTTAACTATCATTTCTTGTTTTGGCATTCGATTAGACTTGAATAACTTAGAAACCTCACTTCGATAAGTCTAACTAAGATCAGAATTAACTTAGTTTATCTTATCCGGAATCAAAATGGACTAAACAACTCATCCCGTACACATATTATTTCATTAAGCCATAAATAATTCATACAAACCAAAATAAATCAACTTGAATTATTTAATTATTTACCTCTAGGAAGCAATTGAATCAACATATACATTATAAGCACCGCAATTGCACCGTAATTTTGTAAGCCTAAACGATTGATACCATACAAAAGCAAGATAAAAATAGTTTTTCTTAACCGGAACCAATTGAATCACACACACACATCAATTGTACCGAAATTTTGTAAGCCAAAACAATTAATACCACACAATAAAGCAAGATAACAATAGTTTTTCTTAACCGGAACCAATTGAAGCACACATCCACACACACATCATGGAATAAATATCAATTGAACCAAAATTTTGTTAAGCAAAATCAACCAATATATATAATATAAACCCAAACTTTTCTTAAACAAGAAAACAATTAACTAACAAGATTGTTACCTCAAATTTCGCATCCACTTCTCCAATATGATTGCATCTTCGTCCAGGGAGAATTGATATCGAAATATCACCATGTTGTCATCCTTATGCGTGAACAAAAGAATAACAACACACCTCAACCTTTACCAGAGAAAGGTTGAAAACCGGTTTTAACAATTGCAAGCAAAAATTGAAAACCGTCGAAACACATATGCTTTTATGCTAAACCAAAAACGATTCAACATATTGTTTCTATTAGAACCCCTCATAATCCTTTGATAAAGCCTACCTACTAGGGCTAGAACTTAATCCTGCTAAATCAAAAAGTCACCCAAACCATGAGGGTTCACAATATGAGATCGGATATTAAGGTAGTAAAACCGAAATCAAACATCCCATAAACATACATAGCAATAAGGTAAAAGAAATTAAGCACATGCTATGTAAACCAAAAACTATCACAAGAAAAATTACAAATCAAATAATTTTATCCATAATAAGATAGTTTTATTCATGATAGACTTTATTGAAATAAATCAAAAAACTACTGTCTATTTTTCTTGAAGAGTTTTAATCTTCTTTCACTTGCTCATTAGAGTCTTCTTCAGACACAAACTTTTGTTCTTCTTTTAGGAACTCATCATTGATTGCTATGATTCCTTCCAGAGTTTCTGGATCATTTTTGTGTACAAACAAAAGTTGTCTCTGAATACAGTCTAGTTGTCTTCCAAGACACAAAATGTGAAACATGAGATCTCCATTACTGTAGATTTGATCATGTGAGATACTTAATCCCTTTTGAGCATCATACATCCAGTTAATGACTCCTTGAGAGATAGTTTTAATCACTTTCCCATCTTCACAGTTGTTCCCCATTGCTTTTTCACACACTTTGGTGATGAGACAGGGATATCCAAGATTTCTATGGAATCCCGTAACATTAAGAGATTTAATGATTTTAAATATTTGATTGATAATCATTCCACATATATCAATTTGTTTCTTGCCTTCAATGAGGTAATAAACCAATTCATCAAAATCTTTATTCCATTGAGAGGAATCTCTTGAGCAAGCGTAGAGAGTGGGTGCGGCCATTTTACCAAAAATCCTTAGATATAAGGGAACGTCTTTGGTTATCATTTTTCCCTTTTTCCATTCAACATTCTTACCAGTAATAAGTTTTGAAATGTTATCGTGCTCAATTTCAGAACCCGTGATCATATGACCTTTTACCTTGTAGTTGATGATTTCTGAAATCATCTTTCTGTTGACCTGAATAAATGTACTTTCAATCAGGGTACTAAAAGTAAGATTTTCATGATTTATATTGTGAATATTACCATAAAAGATTCTTACATCATCAGGAGAGTATTTTTCAAATCCGAACATATCCCCCCAAATTCATTCTTGAACAAAGTTCACATAGCTGGTTTTTGAAACATCCGGATCAAATCGTTTTTCTTCAGTGAAGCTAACTCCCTTCAGGGCTTGATATCTTCCAAAGCATATACTATCTACAAAGTTTGTAAGATTATGCTTTCCTTCGATCAAGTGTGGATTTTTGATTTCCTCAACTTCTTTGGGAGATAAAAGTTGATTCTCTTGAATCTCATGCACAAGGACGAAAGTTAACTGCATGCGAGTTGTCAAGAAAATCAATGAGCTTTGTGCCAGGTCTTGGACGCCTCTCCAACCAACGGAGTATCCTAGAACCGCCATATGCATCAGGAAATAAGGTTCTCGGGTTAGGAGCGTAATTTTTGAAATGCTCCCACAACCACGCTTGAAGAAAGGCGACGTGGATACCAAGGAAGTTTATAAATAAGGTTCTCGGGTTAGGAGCGTAATTTTCGAGAACAAGGTTCTCGGGTTAGGAAAACAATTGAATCACACAACAGATTAGGAGCGTAATTTTCGGGAGCGTAATTTTCTCGGGTTATGAGCGTAATTTTCTTGTTTATAAATACACGAAGTTTTCCTTTCTAGCAAACTAATCCTTCGTAACAACAGATTTACTCTTTTATTGTTGTCACTGGTGTAGCCGCCTATCCGGAGAGGATAGTAACCTAATTATGTGAAATCTCTTACTACCGCTCAATTTAAAGTCTTCTTTTGGATTGAGAATCTCTAGCGCGACCCGTTGGTGGGAAACTAGATAATTGCGGTTTATCTTTGTTTTCCATTGATTTGATTGACTAACGGTGGTTGAAATATGATTGCACCTAGTTTGTTTATTCTTGAGAATCTTCTCTTTTTGATATAAGATTCACTCAAACTAGTTCAGAGTTTCGACAAGGATCTTTAGATTGTTGTTAGTTCTAAAGACGATCTTGTGATAATCCATTGTTAACATACTCCGTTCTGTGCGTGATTGATCACAAGAGATTCAAGTGATTGTGTGCAGTTTTTTATTGAAGAAGGACGAAAGTTAACTACATGCGAGTTGTCAAGAAAATCAATGAGCTTTGTGCCAGGTCTTGACGCCTCTCCAACCAACGGAGTATCCTAGAACCGCCATATGCATCAGGAAACAAGGTTCTCGGGTTAGGAGCATAATTTTTGAAATGCTCCCACAACCACGCTTGAAGAAAGGCGACGTGGATATACGAGTCCACTTTAATACACCCATTAGAGACATACATGTCTGCTACTAAGTGATCCAGATGAGTGAACAAATAGCCAAGAAACAAACTGCCAATGGGAAGAGCAATGCATTTCGCTAGTTTGATAGAAAATTTGATGAGCTTCTGTTTTGATCGAAAACATCTCTGGATAGCCACAGAATTAAAAATGCAGCAACATGGAGTGTATCATCCAGCACTTGATCCGACTCCGGTTCATCAGGGAACCACTCATACACCCACCAATTATAGAAGCACCTTTCCTCATAATTCTTTCGAACATATCCTGTTGCTTTCGTGACCAAGGCGGCGTGTATTTCTTCTTCTTCCTCAGACAAGACAACATCAAGTTTCCTAATTATTGGAAGACTCAACAGAACGGCTACGCTTTCCAAAGAAATAGTCATCTCTCCCCATCTACATATAGCCGTGTGAGTTCCCGGACACCATCTGGAGATGAAAGTGATCAAGCCTGCAACATCTTTTCTGATTTGAAGTGCCGCAGACGCCATGACAGCATGCATGATTTGCGCCTCAGTTAAGTTGGCCTTTACGTGGTCGCGGATCATCATAAATTTCACCCACAAACAATTGGCGAACACAGTGGGAGATTAATCTCTCGGTTGTGAAGACAATTTCTCGATTTTCATTCCAATCTTCCCAAACTCAAGATGGTGGGTCTTAGGTATAAATTCAATCATTAACCAGACTTCACTTCAATCACCAATCCCAACCTTCCGCTTCAGGAGTTACCTCGGCCATCCGAAGCACTTCCAAAGCCGCGATGTTCGAAATCCAATCACTATGGAAGGCATGGAAAAATATTAGAAGATGTTGCCGCAAATCGAGTGATATTGTCAAGCCGCAAAATGAGATGTTTTTTCTTTTAAAGAGTATGGCGAACCGGCTGTAGCTGATCCAGCAAACATTCGCTCGGAGAACGCTTTCAATTTCAGAGATGGCACAAAATGTTGAATCCTTTTCTGAGGTCGTGACCCCGCCAACGACGATGCAGACATAGTATGTGGACGTATCCAACGAGATCAAGAGGGAATGACCGACTCCAATGTATCCTCTGCAAGCGCAGTCAACACATCCCATGGCGTTACACCCTCTAGCGCCAACACCAGCAACACCGGAAGCATCCCCTCTGGTGTGACACCTCCTATAACCAGAGCCAGAGCCGCCGCTACTCCCAATATTTCTTCAAGCGTGACACCGCCAGTTGTCACCAAAGCCGCCGCCACTCCACCATCGGGACGAGAGACTGGAGGAGCCAGAGGAAGCCAACCTCCTCTTACCACTGTTGATTTGATGGAAAGACAAAAATTTTTCTTAAGGCTCAGACAGACATGGCTACAACTTAGAAAGAGATACCTATCTTCCTCAAGACACTAACGGAGCGGCTACCACAAGAATCACGTCAACACCAAATGGAGCTGACAAGGAATACTTTTAACATCCGGCGCAAGCACCTCAGTAGGACGCACTTCTATAGATGAAGAGGCTCGTGTTGCTCTTGAATACCCAGTAGAAAAGAATCATCAATCCAATTTCATCACACGTGAAGATCAGGAACGACTTCTCCAAAATCAAGGCAAAGAAAATCAAAGCAACCCTCCCGAGTTCACAGAGACCTTCTTCCTGATCGGGAGCTGCATGATTTAAGCGACTCCGTCCATAAAATCGTGCGATCTATGATGAAACATTTATGTGAGAGTATTTCTCCAAGGTGTAGCGTCAAGACATATGCAGCCCTCAACCGTGTTGTATCGGGAAAGCTGTTTGTTTCCAGCCAATGAAGCCGTGCAAACCCCAACCTCTCCGGAAAGCATGATTGATAGATGGAACTGGGGACTCCTAACCACTGTTCACTTGAAGTATGTCGAGTTTGACAGCACGCAGATTGACGCGGTCTCCAACTTCAACATTGTAACCTTCAACACTCTGAGAGTTGCAAGGGAAAATCAAACAGAAGAAGCGTATTCTTTCCCATGAGGAGAAAAACACGACTTGCCGACCAACTCTATTTGTGTGCCGTCTCCCCATATGCCATATCATATCAACTCGTTTTTCGAAGTCAAGGGTTAATGACTCTTTCACTGGAATTCTCACCAGGAGCCGCTTCAACGTTCTCTCCATAAGCTGCTCCAGGATCCATAGCCGAAGCCGAAGCCTCAACATCCTCTCCCAGATCCGAAGACGAAGTTTCGGCATTCTGCTCCATAAGCTTCAACGTCCTCTCCAGGAGCCGAAACCGCTTAAATGACTCCTTCCTTCCAAGGTTCGTGCCCGTATCCACCACACTCCTCCATGTCAGGATCGTGATCGCATCCAACCAAGGTTGATAGTTGTGGCCACCTTTTCATCCCATCGAAGACCTGGGACTTTTGCCCGTCTATCAACCCGTCATCATCCTGATGTCATCACTAACGCCTGATGCTGCTCACTAATGGGGGAGCCTAAAATACCCAAAGCCTAATCATGCGCGAAGGACTTTCCTAGTGGAGACAGAGCTAAGTAACTATCCTTAAACTAAATGTCTTATGTCTATTAGGTATACTCAATAAATTTTAAATATCTTAGTGTTGAGACGTGCAAATTCTCAACACTCACCACTGTGTTTGCTAGGCATGCTTCCTTAACACACCCTCTTCTTGGTGTTGAGACGTGCAAATTCCTCAACACCACTATTGTGTTGCCACCATGCTGCCTCAATACATCCTTTCTCTTAGTGTTGAGACGTGCCAACCCCAACTCACCACCTGTGTTGCTAGGCATGCTTCCCTCAACACACCCTCTTCTTGGTGTTGAGACGTGCAAATTCCTCAACAACACTATTGTGTTGCCAGCCATGCTGCCTCAACACATCCTTTCTCTTAGTGTTGAGACGTGAAAATTCCTCAACACTCACCATCTTTGTGTTGTGCATGCTTTGCCTCAACACATCCTTTCTCTTAGTGTTGAGACGTACAAATTCCTCAACACTCACCACTGTGTTGGTAGGCATGCTTCCTCAACACACCCACTTCTTGGTGTTGAGACGTACAAATTCCTCAACACCACTATTGTGTTGCCGGGCATGCTTCGCCTCAACACATCCTTTCTCTTAGTGTTGAGACGTGCAAATTCCTCAACACTCACCACCTTTGTGTTGTTAGGCATGCTTCCTCAACACACCCTCTTCTTGGTGTTGAGACGTGCAAGTTCCTCAACACTACTATTGTGTTACCAGGCATGCTACCTCAACACATCCTTTCTATTAGTGTTGAGACGTGCAAATTCCTCAACACTCACCACTGTGTTGCTAAGCATGCTTCCTCAACACACCCTCTTCTTGGTGTTGAGACGTGCAAATTCCTCAACACCACTATTGTGTTTCTAGGCATGCTGCTTCAACACATCCTTTCTCTTAGTGTTGTGACGTGCAAATTCCTCAACACTCACCACTGTGTTTCCAAGCATGCTGCCTCAACACATCCTTTCTCTTAGTGTTGAGACGTGCAAATTCCTCAACACTCACCACTGTGTTTCCAGGCATGCTGCCTCAACACATCCTTTCTCTTAGTGTTGAGACGTGCAAATTCCTCAACACTCACCACTGTGTTGTTAGGAATGCTTCCTCAACACACCCTCTTCTTTGTGTTGAGACGTGCAAATTTCTCAACACCACTATTGTGTTGCGGGCATGCCGCCTCAACACATCCTTTTTCTCTTAGTGTTGAGACGTGCAAATTCCTCAACATTCACCACTGTGTTGCCAGGCATGATGCCTCAACACATCCTTTCTCTTAGTGTTGAGACATGCAAATTCCTCAAAACTCAACACACCCTCTTCTTGGTGTTGAGACGTGCAAGTTCCTCAACACCACTATTGTGTTGCCAGGCATGCTGCCTCAACACATCCTTTCTCTTAGTGTTGAGATGTACAAATTCCTCAACACTCACCACTATGTTGCCAGGCATGCTGCTTCAACACATCTTTTCTATTAGTGTTGAGACGTGCAAATTCCTAAACACTTACCACTGTGTTGCTAGGCATGCTTCGTCAACACACCCTCTTCTTGGTGTTGAGACGTGCAAATTCCTCAACACCACTATTGTGTTTCCAGGCATGCTGCCTCAACACATCCTTTCTCTTAGTGTTGAGACATGCAAATTCCTCAACACTCACCACTGTGTTGCTAGTCATGCTTCCTCAACACACCCTCTTCTTGGTGTTGAGACGTGCAAATTCCTCAACATCACTATTGTGTTGCCAGGTATGCTGCCTCAACACATCCTTTCTCTTAGTGTTGAGACGTGCAAATTCCTCAATACTCACCAGCATGTGTTGCTGGGCATGCCGCCTAAACACATACTTTCTCTTAGTGTTGAGACGTGCAAATTCCTCAACACTCACTACCGTGTTGTCAGACATCACTGCCTTAACACATCTTCATCTTAGTGTTGAAATACGTCATATCCGCTTGCTCCTAGCCAGCCAAAGAAGCCTCATACACCATTACAAGGTAGCAGCGCCATCATCACCACTCCGTGGAAGCATCAACCCCATGGCCCAAGTTGGCACCAGCGTTCCGGGAAGCAAAGCTCTACGCCAACACCCCATGGCCAAGACAAAATCACAGAGCTGCCAACACAGAGATCACGTATTCCTCATGCCTTCCGCTAAAGGTTAGTTGAATTTCCTCGGCAATCTCATCACGTCTTGCTCTTTAAATTTTACTCTTGTCTGTCACCATCTCATGCTTACCCCGCAACAATGCCACTGTTACGTGCTAAGCATGGGACTTAATATTGATGGTAGTTTTTAGCTTAGGGTTGAAATCGTAAAACCTTACATCGATGTGACGTCACTCATAAGGAAACGGTGCCGTGAGTGCTAACCTCGCCACCAGCATATTTATTGAGCCGTTCAATATACTTACATAAAATTTGTCCAGACTGGCGAATGTAGCAACCATCCCAGATGTTTTGTAAATTTCGGCGCCTCGCCTATATTCACTTAATATAAGTTCCTTTGAATGCCTTTTATGCTATGTTCTCCGGCTGAACCCTTAATGTTTATATGACATGAAGATTTATGTTCACTCGCAGTAGAGTAGCACGAATTTCCAAATATCAAGGAGAAGGTCTTTGCATAAGGTATTCAATCAGAAAAAGCATATCTTTGCTCTCGGCAATGAACTTAAAATAACTCTATGTCAACACATAGAATTCAATCAATTGACCTGACTAACTTGCATAAGTTAGGGTTTTTGCGCCTCGCGCAGTATATCAGACCTTGCTTGTCGAAATTAAACCTAGGCAAACTAGGTAATTAATCCTCCATGGATTAGCAGGTGCAAATCCTTGCTCAGAATCAGAAAACAGGGAGGCGCTGCAGCAAAGGGAGGCGTGGCCATGCCTTAGGCCAACTGGCGCCACTTGTCATTGACCACGCCCCTTCCTAAACCGGCCTTATTTCTCTCGACCAATCGTGTCGCCTCAAATTAGCCACGCGCACATAAGTTGTGGCTAGGCCCATACTCGCAGGACCCACTTCCCATCGACCAATCAGGTCGCTCTAAAGCCGCCACACTCTCACCAGAAGTGTAGCCGCGCCTTATGTTTGGCTGGCCCCTTTCCTCAGCCAATCAAGTCGCTCCAAACTTTCCACCATACATTAAAGGCCAAACGCACCCTGTCGCGCCACCATACTAACTGGCAATCCAAATGCGCCTTACCACAACAACATATTGATCGGCATGCCAACATGCCACTCTGTCGCGGTAGCATGCCACTTTAGCCTTAGCCACGCCGCCAAACCCTAATTCTTACCACGACGCCAAAACATAGCCTTGGCCACGTCGCCAAATCCTAATTCTTACCACGACTCCAAAACATAGCCTTGGCCACGCCAAACCCTAATTCTTACCACGGCGCCAAATCCCAGCCTTGGCCACGTCTCCAAGCCCTAATTCTTACCACGATGCCAAATCCTAGCTTTGGCCACGCCATCAAGCCCTAATTTTGTCCACGGAGCCAAACCTTAGCTTTGGCCATGCCACAACGCCACTAGCATGCCACTATGCCATGGCTCCACCAGGCGTTACTATGCCAATGGCGCCACTTCGCGATACAACAAGATGTGGCCATAATCGATGGCCACTCTTCCTCATGAGATGCAATCTCACCCATCCAAGTTCGCCACTGAATTGACGGACTTGCGGCAAGTCCCAAGTAACCCGCTACGCCAGGCGCCACTATGCTAATGTTGCCACTTTGTTACACAACAAAGATGTGGCCATAATCAACGGCTACCCTTCCTCACGAGATGTAATCTCAGCCAATCAAGTTCGCCACCAAACTGACGGACTTGTGGCAAGTTTTAGGCGGCCGACCAAGACAAGCCTAATAGCATCACATGCTATTTTCCTATGGAAAAGTCTCTTGACTTTGACTTGCCACACACAGCAACCTGCTACACGTTTTCCACGAAAACACTCGAGACATCAAACATGTCACAAACTGGGGGATACTCATCAGGTTATTGGTTTGGTGGTTTACAGCGTGCGGCATGCAATGCGCCCGTTACAAGAAAGTGTCATGAAGTAGTAAAATTAGTGGTGGTGAAAAGTAACGGTGTAAACAATTCATTTCCTTCATCATGGAAGTGTAATGACTGACAGTTACACGAATTCACTTCTCTCATCATGGAAGCATAACGTCTGACGGTTACACATTACTTTATTATTTCACCACTCAATCGTTTCCACTTCCTACGAGACCAGGGTACGTTTCAATATGACTTGTATAAATAGGCTTCACTTATTTTCACCGAACAACAAGTTTTGATCAAGAGAACAATACAACATCCAGAAATCATCTAATAACTTTTTCATCTAGATAGCCAGTTCAACTTTCTGATACAAGTCACAAAATGCCCACACTTCCAGAATTAACTATTCTGGTCTCAATACTTTCTTCGCTTTCCTCCCTAAGACCAACCCTTCTCCTTCACTTTGTGACCGAAGCAAGCCTGGAACGACCATTTCTTGGTTTAGGCCAGGATTGTACATATTGATCTCTCGCATCAAAAGTACTCCGTGCAGTACATTGTTTAGGGTTTAGATTCGTTTCTCACCTACACACACCCAAAATTACCAAAATCAGCAAAAACGGTTTTCACCCTCAAACAATAAGACATCAACATAATCGTTTGAATGCTATTGTGATTATGGATGGGTATGAGGCGAAGATTTCATCCTAGGAAACAATGTTTTACATTCATTTAAAGGAAGTAAATTCATGAACTTGTTTCGTGAATCGAAAGGGAAATCGCTAGGCTTATTGGTATTGTTATTCATTGCATATCTTTTGAACTACCAATATATGTGATTAGTATAACCGCTCATGACTTGTTTATGTTCTTGGTAAAACTATTCACAAGGCTGGACTTTTGTATTGGTATGACTTTTATTAGTGAAACCGATCTTAAGTAATCATCTGAGATTGTATGATCGATTTTTTGTAATTGGTATGACCAAGTCTAGGCAAAGGGGAACCGATCCTAGTAAGAGGTAAAACCGATCACAAGAGGGGAATCGATCCTTGTATGAGGTGCATCAAGTTTTTAGATATTGGGAACCGATCCTATGAACATGTGCAACAAGTTTTTAGATATTAGGAACCGATCCTATGGACATGTGCAACAAATACAAGTTAGATACCATATATATGTGGGAACCGATCCTAGTACCTAGTCAACCGAATTTTGGAAAGCTAGTGTGACTAATTCCAGTACCCACATATAGGTAGAACCGAAACTTATTTTGGTAGAACCGTGAAACCCATGTTTGGTGATTGAGTGTTCTTAATCAATCACATAGTTCTTGGAAGCCAGATGAACCAATTCTAAACTTGTTTGGAAGTGTGGGAAATCAATTTCAAGACAATAAATATGAAAAATGATTTACTAAGTTAATATGTTGACATACTTTGAACATGTGTTGTAACACTTATCTTTATTGTTCAAAGATATTACTTAATAACTAAAGGAAAAATCCAGGATCGAAAAATAAATTGAGAATCTTTTAATTAAGGTTTTTAGTTTTATTTTTGGAAAATAAAAATTAGTAATGTGCATTTACTAGTTGGAGATTTTCTAAGATATTTTCGGTCAATGTTTGGACAAAGAATTTCCAGTTTTTATGGAAACCGAATTTGGAAATATATTGCATATCTTGAGAATATTTTCGGTTTTGGAAATTCCTTGGTGTCCAAACTTCCTTGGTCTATAAATATCAAAGTTTGCATTTCGAGCAAACTAATCCTCAGAACCAACAAAACTATCTAGTTGTGTTGTTACTGGTGGAGCCGCCTATTCGGAGAGGAAAGTAACCTAATTAGGCGAAATCTCTTACGGCTGCTCGGTTTAAAGACTTCTTTGGGATTGAGAAGCTCTATTAGTACCGTTGGTGGGAAACTAGATAATTGCGGTTTATTATTAGTTTTTGATTGATTTGATTGACTAATGGTTGTTGAACTTTGATTGCACCTAGTTTGTTTATGCTTGAGAATCTTCTCTTCTGATATAAGATTCACTAAAACTAGATCGAAGTTTCGACGGGAATTTTTGGACTGTTTGTAGATCTAAAGACGTCTTGTGATAATCCATTATTAAAAGACTCCGTTCTGTGCGTGATTGACCACAGGAGATTCAAGTTGATTGTGTGCAGGTGTTTATTGAAGATCTAAGAAGATTTGAAGACGAAGAAGATTTCTGATTTGGGTTCATAATCTTTGGTGTGCACTTGTTTCGGTTAAAGAGGATCCAACTATAATTGATTTATCCTTGTGGTAGATTGGATTGATTAGTTGAGTATATCGGCATCAATACAATTCTTTGTGATTCAAAGTATTGATTGAAAAATCTTAACAATTACTTTGGTAGTTGTTATTAGATAGATATAAGGACCTGAAAAAGGAGTTTATTGGGATAAACATAAGAGCCTTTTCTCGAACTCATATCACTTGGTTGAAAAGAGTTGTTACCAAACATATTTGTTATTCCTTTACTGTTTAGAATACGAACCAAAGGAATTATTCCAAGTATGTGACTTATTACAAGTTGGAGGCGTGGTAATAAGAAGAACTAACTAGGTGAAATATAGGTTTAGTTGCTTGTTCTCAACTATACGAAGTTGGTTTGATTTTGTATAGCGGCTTAATCCTGAGAGTATTCAATCCCGGACAAGGTCCCGAGGTTTTTCTATATTTGCGGTTTCCTCGTTAACAAAATCTTTCTTGTCTTTTACTTTTCTATTTCCGTAATTATAATTGTTTTTATTATAATTAGAAGTCAAATACACAAACGTTAATTCACTGTGTAGAAAAACGTAGATGAACAACTTTTGTGAAAATCGAAATTCAGAACTTTCGGTTTTACACATTGAGGACAATTGTTTTCATTAGATGGAACCATTTTGAATGAGTTATTAGTGGTTGAGTTATCCAATTAGACCAAAGGAGTTTATTGGGATAAACATAATGCGGGAGGCCTTTTTGCGACGATGCGCTTGGATCAAAATATCATATCATCTTGGTTAGTGTGTTTAAAGCCAAACAGATTGATTTGATAGCATTGTTATGGGAAACATCGAACACTTGTGAACATTCGCCAACATCTACATCTATATCCATCTTCTTAATCTTTTCATTGTGATTGTGGTTTGTTAAGTATTGTGGCTTGTTGTTCTGTGTTTATTTACTAATATATGAATTGAATTTGCAAGGTATTACAAGATTCATTCATTGATTTGTCACAAAGGGTTAATTAACTCGGCTAGGGAACTGAGGTTTAGGTTATTTATGCTTACCGTAGCCTGACACGGAGTTGTTGTATTTTATTGTTTTGTTTGATTTTGAGGACTTCTCAACCGTATTTATTATCTAGTATTTATGGTGTAAATTATGGTTTGATTTTGAAACTACTCATTTAGAGCGAAAAGGCGAGAATTGTCATTTAATGGAGCCCAGTCAATGAGGGGCATCTCTGTTTTGGAGGGTTTTTAAATACAGTCTATTTACATGTGCTCATTTATGATTCACCATGAATATTGTTACATGATTTGAATGCTATTTAGTCGAGTCACGAATCGATTGAGTTTGTTTTTTCATCTCTCTTGCTAGATTAGGATTTGTGCTCATAAAGTGATAGATTCACGATTTACAAGTAGCATAATTGTGATTATTGCTTGTAGTGATACATCCTAATAGTCATATGTGAACCATAACCTTTGTTAAATCGGATTAGTGCACTTTCCACGTTCGATTGCTTTGATTGGCCTGATTTCATAGAACTTAATGCATCTAGGGAATTAAACTTGATTAGTGCTTTTATTTACTAGGTGAACTATAGGTTTGGTTGCTTGTTCTCAACTATACGAAGTTGGTTTGATTTTTGTATAGCAGTTTAATCTGAGAGTATTCAATCCCGGACAAAGGTCAGGAGTTTTTATGTTGCGGTTTCCTCGTTAACAAAATCTTGTTGTGTCTTTTACTTTTCTTTAGTAATTATAATTGTTTTTATTATAATTAGAAGTCAAACTCCTGTGAATTAATTCCTATTTACTTGATAGTAATCCTTTTGTATTTGGTTAAGTCCGAACCATTTATCAAGTAAACATACTTCGTTGTTGTATTGTTTTGATCTCGTATCCATAGACGATCACAAGAAGTGTGAACCGATTAGTTGTATTGTCTCGACTCAGTCCATAGACAATCACTTTCGGAGAAAGGGCTTATAGGTGGAAAAGTTTTAGATTGAGGTATATTTGGGTACCCTCGTCTTTGCAATTGGTATCAGAGCAGGCAAACACGAAAAGATCTAACAATATATGTTTGGTGCGATCCAACCTATAAGAAAATGAATCTAATTAGTGATTTAGTTAACGTACCACCAAGATTTAATGGGATAAACTATCCATTATGGGAATCTGCTATGAAAGCTTTTCTTCAATCCCGAGATTTTAATACTTGGTTATTAATCGAAGACGGATATCAACAACCGATGGATTATTCGGAAACAGAGTTCAAACGTTTAGCGTTTTATACTCATGAAGAAAGGATTCTTACAAAGCAGAATTATGATGGTTTGAATGTCATCATACATGCAGTTAGTCATGATCTTTTACACCATGTGCTGACTTGTAGGACTTCTAAAGAAGCATGGGATATTCTTGAGACTGTATTCGAGGGAGATGATTCTGAAAAAGAAGCTAGACTTCTTTCTTTTTGATTTGAATGGGAACACCTCAAAATGGATGATAACGGTACTTTCGAGGAGTTTAACTCTAAACTTTCTGAGATTGTTAATGAATTTTTTTTTCTTGGAAAGGCTATACCTGAAAAGGAAATAGTATGCAAAATTCTCAAATCTTTGATAGGCTATACCTGAGAAGCAAATGATCTTTCTATACTTTCTCGAAGCTCTCTTGTAGGAAAGTTAAAGATCTTTGATAGAGAAATTCTGCTGAAGAATCAAACTGAGAAACGTTGCCAAGAGGACAAGGTACCTATTGAAAAAGAGCTTGACTCAACTATTATGCTTCTAGCGCAACGAATTAAGGACATCTTATCTATTGATAAACGTGTTCCTGATACATTATCGTTTTGCCATAAAAGGGGTAATGATGAAGTACAATGCTTCAAGTGTCGTAGATTCAGACATATGGCAAAACATTGTCCCAGCATAAGAACTCAGAAGAGCAACAAGGCGTATATCTCCACTCTTGATGATATTCCGGAGGAAGAATCCAATGAAGAAATATCTGATTGTAATGCACTTCTTGCCAACTCTAACAGTGATGAATCATATGAATCTAACCAACTTCAAAAGGGTCTTGAGTTGGGAATTAAGGAAAATAAAAGGTTAATCCTGGTACTTGAAAACCTTTTGAAATTCCTATCAGATAAAACCTGTAAGGTAAAATCTGAACAAGAAAAATTGGGTGAAAAACCAAAAGAATCAGAAACTAGTTTATCTGATAATATGACAAGTTCTTCATGTGGAAGAAATAGCCACACTGCAATTTTCCTTGGAAATAAATTTATCAAGGCACTTCACAAGGGGATAGGGTTTTTGAAGGCTGGTAAGTTTATGGGATCTCAAAAGGAAGTTGCAAACTCTTGCAATTACATGAGAATTAAAGATCAAAAGGAAACACAATCTATTGTGTTTATAAGTCGTCCTAAGGATGTCTTAGTTAACTATGGTGAGAATAATTCTCACCTCAACACACACTGACTGTGTTGAAATATGCATCCTCACTTGTTGCCCAAAATTCTGATTGTGAGGAAGCATAAATCTGGATTTTTGTTAGAGGGAGAGCAAAAAGTGATCCGAGGAGAGCAAAAATCGTAGTCAACCCGCTAACTCGGCCAATTCAACCGATGAGTCAAGTTTAAATAAAAATTAGACCAAAATAGCCCTATTTACTAATCGGAATCAACGTAAAATTTGAAAGTTCTTTTATTCTTGATCCAGTTGATGATCATTAGACACTTTCCCATAGTCGAGAATAGTGTGAATCAACTATAACAAAAGCACAAATTACCCTAATAGGCTATAGCATATCCTAGACGCCTTGATATCAATTTCAAATCTCCTTTCAGAAAAAAGAAAAAAAATCCCTAATAGGCTGTTTAGATCCTGCGATCATTTTGTTGAAAATAGGGTAAAAATAATGCAAATGCAACGATCAAATAACATAAAATGAAGAAAACGA
The DNA here is from genome assembly GCA_023531295.1 of Papaver armeniacum. Classification (NCBI taxonomy): domain Eukaryota; kingdom Viridiplantae; phylum Streptophyta; class Magnoliopsida; order Ranunculales; family Papaveraceae; genus Papaver; species Papaver armeniacum. The sequence continues at coordinate 127,681 of JAJJWW010006784.1, forward strand.
AATGGTAGTGGTTATGGGTATTTACATCTCCAATATCCAGCGTCACTCTCATATATTTTCGTAAGTTTCTCAACTTAGGTTCTCGTCCCGAAGTACCTACACCTCTCACTATAAATCTCTCTCTCAATTTGTCCCTCCAATTCTATTTTGGGTTGTTTACTACTAATAATATAATATTATATGCAATGGTTGAGGCTACTGGTTAAAAAAATTCCACCTTACTCAGGTTCAACTCTTTCTATTTGATTAATGGCGCAAGGTTGTCAAATTAGGTTTAGTTTAAGCTAATTAGACTTTAATATTAGTTAATTATAAAACTTTGATTTTATTCTTCTTCTTTTCTTTTCTTTGCAAGATCTTTGTACCATAGTTAATTGAATTGTGTTTTGTTGTAGTAGTACGAATGGTGTTGTAGAGGAAGTAATGGAGGTACGGAGATGAGAGATGGATGACAACAGAGTTGTGGTTATGATCCTGGTTGAGATAGAAAATGTGTGCGAGTTGCGAGTGTGTCAAGACAATGGGTGTCGTTACGGATAGTTTGGTCCGAGTCATAAAAAATTATAAAATCGTCCTAGTTAGCAAGCCGACAACGATTTTCGATCTCCTCGGATCACTTTTTTCTCTCCCTCTAACAAAAAACTAAATCTGGGCAAGTTGTTCATGTCTATGAAAAATAATAGATATCTTTTATTTTGGGGAAAAATAGTTCGGTTTCCATAAAACAAATTATTTATTGATTTTCTCCCATCTTATATATATATCTTCTTCTTGTCCGAAAGAAGACTATTTTATTTCAATGGAGAAATCGGTAAAAGAAGGGTCATCTCTTCAAAAGAAATTAAAATATGGATTATTAAGATCAGAAAATCATCATAAACTTGCTAGTTAAAGGTTAAAACAGATCCATATCCCCAAGTAGTCTTCATCATCACCATCACATAATCAATATCATTTAACCAAATGAAATATCATTTTAATCACCTCCAACTTATCCCAAATATCAGTCAACCCCACAGATTACAGAACACAAACACATCTTCTATTACCCCACAATCATTCTATGGATTCACTTTTATGGCCAAAACCTTAAGCTTAAAAGGTCGTCAAATCCTTTTGCTTTATTATATTTACAGAACAACAAAAAGCAAAAGTCCCTAGAAATGAACATTATCACACACGATGGCGTTGCTTGTTTGACAACTTTCATAAATTCGTGATGATATGAATGTTAGTAGAAAATTTAACTAATCATCATAATCAAATCATAGTAAAAAAAAAAAAAAAAAAAAAACCTAAATATAAAAATTGTACAACACAAGTTAATAAGAAAATACATAACATGAATTTGTGATGTTAGATGACAGACAGTACAACGAATGATGAATTTTAGAACCTTTTGTTTTCTGTCAAAATCAGTATTATCTTTCCTACTACTATACAGAGTTTACATCTAGTAAAACAACAAAAAGGAAAAATATCCTTTAACCATACCACAAACCCTATTTAAATATTTCTAGTAAAAACAAACAACAAATATCCCCACAAAAGAAATTCTGAAAAGTACTACACTAAAACTTAATTCAATAGTGATGCAAATGATGAGTAACATGATAGAAAGATGATCGAAGTTAAATTAAACTTTTAAATCATCATAAGAGAATTACATAACTAAAACAAACACATATATAAACAAACAAAATAAAAACTCATTTATCAACATTTGTTTTTTAGCATGTGTCACCATTTTACTCTTGAAATTAGTGTTAACTTTTGCTGCTACAAACCTATTTTTAGAAATCAACAAAAAGGAAAAATCCTTAAACATGAAAATTGTTTGAGATCACTACTCAAACAAAGATCAAAAATACACTGTTCCCACATCATATGTTACCGCAAATCCCACGCAGACCCATCTTCTATTTATCAATTACCCTACTTCTATGAATACAACTTATATCCCCAAAGCCCTAACCTAAAGTACAAAAACCTCATTGGTTCTCTAGTACTGCTATAAAGTTTAGAAATCAACAAAAGGAAAATCCATAAACATGAACAGTGACGATGACGACTAGATTGTTTGAGAACTATTCCAAAAATCCAATTGATAATATGAAGATTAGTTCAAAATTGAACTAAGATTATTATCATCAAAAAAAAAAAAAAAAAAAAAAAACCCTAAATATAAAATTGTACTACACAGTAAAGCAACTACATAAATTATGTTGGTGAGCGATAATCCGAAGAGATCTAAGTAATAATTAAAAACTAAAGATTCAAAATCATCAAAACCTAGAAAAAAAAATTATTAAGTTCAGAAATAATCATTAAAACAAATCCATATCCCAAGGCCTACTCTTCATCATCAAAGTCACATAGATACATTACCTTCATTGTCAATCTGAAAAAGCAACAGTACTGGACAAGAAAACAAGCAACATAATTATGAGAATCGAGAGAAGAAAGAAGAGAGAAGAAACAATACTACTCCCTTCAGGTTTTTTCTTCTTCACACCATTTCTCTCTCTCTCTTTCTCTCGCCGCTTTTATATTAAGTAAGGTGGGTCCATTGGAGCTAGAGCCTTTCTCGCAAATGAAGTTTTTGAGACAAGCAAAGCTACACATCTTTTGGGATCTGCGCTAATGAAAAAATAGGGTTTTGCTTACGTAGAATCCAATAGATAGCTAATTAATAAACTCATCAGTTCTGAAAAGTACTACACTAAAAATTAATTCAATAGTGATGCAAATGATGAGTAACATGATAGATAGATGATCGAAGTTAAATTAAACTTGAAAATCATCGTAATAGAATTACTTAACTAAAAAAAAAAAACACATATATAAACAAACAAAAAAAAAAGTTTTCTTACGTGGGTTTTGCTTACTTAACTACCAACAAGTTTCTTGTAAAACTTTAATTTTTCTTTTAATAATACTCTTCTTTTCTTTAACAAAAAAAAAAAGAGAAAAAAAAGAGAAAATCAAATGTAGATCCAGTTACATTCATCGTCACGTACGTCTTCATCATACTTTATATAAACAGGGTTTTGGGTAATGAAATTTCACAGATCGACATTACCTTCATGTCTCGAAAGCGATGTACGAGAAGCGACGAAAAGGAAGAAAGAAAGAAAGAGAGGGAGATAGAGATATTCCAGAGAAGAATTAAGAGAGATGATTGGTGGTTTTGAAACCCAGTGTCACGTTTTCGTTGGTGTGCAACATTCTTTTGAATGATATATTACCTCTTTCACTAAGCGAAACCCACTGGATTTACCGGGTATAGAAATCGGGAACTTCTCATCCCAAAAAGTGTGTTTTATTACTATTCTACCAAACATGGCCATAATCAGATTTTTTTGTAGACTTATTTTTGATTCGGAAATGAAAGGACATGCCAGCCTGTACTTACCTACGAACCTTGATAAGAAGATTTTGATTCCTGAAGAACATCAATAAAGGAAGCCCACCCAAGAACTGACAAATGTCATCGAATTTATATTGATAATAAATTGGTGGCTATTACATAGTAAATTTATCCATTGAATAATAATAAAATGATAATTATACCTAGTGTAAACGATGATGATGATCGTCATCAATCGCCAAAAGGGTAAAGTAATCAATGTTGTACCTTCTCATGTACTTGACCAATAATGCCCACATGTACACTATAACAACCTATATACATACATTGTTATATAACATGATATATAGATCAATTTTTGTCACCACGAAATCAGAAAAGTTTAGAAAAGCTTACCACCAGTAAATGTGCCATGAAAGACTGGAATGAAAGTATTAAGAGTGCAGTGTGATGAGATGAAAAAAATTAGTGTTGGCCAATCATGGATTACACAAAAATAATAAGAAAGAGTTTCCCATGCATACAACAGATACAGTTGATTCAAGAACCTGATAACACACAACAATACTACAAACCCTTATTTATCAACAATTTTTTTTTAGTATGTTTCACCATTTTACTCTTCAAATCAGTGTAAACTTTTGCTGCTACAAACCTATTTTTAGAAATCAACAAAAAAGAAAAAATCATTAAACATGAAAATTGTTTGAGGTCACTACTCAAACAAATATCCCAAATGCATTGTTCCCACATCATACGTTACCCCAAACCCCATGCAGACGCATCTTTTATTTATAAATTACTCTACTTCGGTGAATGCAACATCATACTTTTGTAGTTATTGGATAGATTGATCTAACCATGCAAAGGAGTTTATTAGATTAAACGGAAGAGCCTTTGCGTATGACTTGAGATATCTTTATCTTGAAAGAATCGAAAGAGTTGTTACTAAACAAATTTGTTGTTCCTTTATTGTTTGGAATACGATCCAAAGGAATTGTTCCAGTGCGTGCACTCATTGAAGTCGAAAGCGCATGGATACTGATGGAACTAAGTGAAACTAGGGGTAGTTGCTTGGTCTCAACTATACGAAGTTGGTTTAGATTTTTTATAGCGGCTTAATTTCGAGAGTATTCAATTCTGGACTAGGTCCCGAACGTTAACTCTGATATACTTGATAGTGATCCTATAGAGTTTGGTTAAGTCTGAACCTATTATCAAGTATCACACTTTGGTTGTCGTATTGTCTCGATCTCGTATCCATACACAATCACACAAAGTGTGAATACCGATTTGTTGTATTGTATCGACTTTGTCCATAGACGATCACTTTCGGTAAGAGGAATTATATGTGGATAAATAAAAGATTGTGGTGTATTTAGGTACCCTTGTCTTTTCAATTGGTATCACAGCATGTGATATAATTTTTACAGTGGTAAGAAAAAGGTTCGTTGAGACTTGTAGAGATTTTGGTTTCAGAATAATTGTTAATGCTAAAAATAATGAAAACTAAATTGAAAGTTATATCAGGGTGCTTAGAAATAACCAAGACCCTGGATTCCACTACTACTCATGATTGAATGATAAAGATTTCAAAACTCTAATCAACTTTTAAGTCCTCTTTTATCTTAACTCACTAAAATCAGACAGACTCTCAAATATTACTTGTAAACCTTAAGCATAGATTATCAATAGATTTAACAAAGTACAACCTATCAAATTGAATGACAAATAATTAGGAAAATCATGCAAACAATTTAAAACTATGCATAAGTAGTGATTAAGTGAATTATATAATAAAAATAGAGAAAATAAAATAGTTACCCATCAATCATGCATAAATAGCTTCATCCATTGCCTTGGTTACGAGGGAATTAGCTCATCTTGTTGGAAACACGCTCAAAATATAAATTCATTGCTCAAATGGTGTTTACAAAGGTGAAAAGAATCAAAAAGAATAAAACAGCAGTCGCAGAAAGGCTTTTGTAACTAAATAAACATTGATACTTGTGTTTTGTAGGTGAATATAAGATCGTCTCACATCGACTTTATCGAGTATAATGTTCTTCGTGTTCTTCCTCCCTTGCAGCAGCAGTAACTTCTTCTTTCTCGCTATGCAGGGTTCTAAACTTCACCCAACTACTCGATAACCTCCCCCAAACTTTCGATACCTTTGTTGTGAATCCTACCCCCTATTATATACACCACATGGCCGATTATAACTCTCAAAATCTTCGAAATCCTATCTTCTTCATCACGGAAAATCAACCCTCAGGATTTCTTCTTACCATTTTATTTACGCGACTCGGAATTCTCACCGCTTCCCAAATCCTTTGTAAGATGGAAACAAATATACATGGAGATATTTTCTTCATAACTTCCGAGAATAAACAAAGCATTTTCCGGAATATCTCTCCTCATCTGTTTTATCGAGGACTCCTATTTTCTCAATTGTATCATAGTTACCGGCCCTGTTTCGATCTATCAGGACCAACCAAGTCTTTGTCCATGAAAAACTCCCAGTGAGTCTCTGCCAAATCTGTTCCAGGAAAAGAAACCGATAATATCTTCACTTCCCTTGTTTATCGAGAATAGATGATTCAACCCAATTTTCTCGGTTCAAAGCTATTACCAATCCTGTCTAGTCCTAACATGATAATCCCAAACGAAATCCGCGATTGAATATCTCCCAAAATCCGAACCCTAATCTGCCCTATGAAGAACATATTTTCCCGCCAATTTTCATATTCAAATGAGGAGGATGAAGTTTGCCCCTTAACCAATGATGGGTTTCGAATAACAATTTGGGTGCCCCTTAATAATTTGGTTACCCCTTATACACAATGCCGGGGTCCCTTTAGCGTTTGTCCTCCGGGTGCTTTTAGTAAACTTTTCGGGTGCCAGTAACATTTTGCTGGGGGGGTGCTTCCAACGTACTTATGGGGTGCCTTTAACACGTCCTCTGGATGCCTGTAGTAATTTTCTCCCGCGAGCGCAAATACCACTTTTTGAGCCGATTTCTGTAAAAGCTTATTTCTCCAAAAACACCTATAAAGATATAAAAAGCCAAATAAGTACAAAATCGAGCATTAACAGTATATACAATTGAGATCAAAATAAACACATAAATGCGTCTATCAGGCAAACACGAAAAGATCAAACACGAAAAAGATCTAACAATATGTGTTTGGTGAGATCCAACCTATAAGAAATGAATTTGAGTTCACATGAATCGAAGGTTTATCGTAGAATGGGTGTGTTCTAAATGTGAAATTCAATCGGGGAAGGAAGCAGTGACCTTAGGAGTCACCCACAGAGCTTAAAACGGAGTTACAATATCGGCACACAATGTGCTTGTAAAAGGCTGGTGACGTCTGCCAAGAGTTTAATACTTGGTTGTTAGTCGTTCATGGTTATAATCCAAGGAAAGTGGTGTTGCGAGATAGAAAATAGGAGGTTCGATTGAAAATTGAGTTTAAATGCTTAGTGGATTATTTGCGAAGATGGGGCGAAGAAAAGGCTTTTGCTGATATTGAAAGCGAGTAGCAAAAATGATCAGATGGTTTGAATGCTATTATACATTTGGCAGAGACGATGGATTGAATGAAAGAAGAGAATGTGCACTTGCTCGGACTCGTTGCTAACAACAAGGAGAGGTTGATGTTTCGAGCATCACCAGGATTTGAAACAGAGGCTCCTTGATGGATAACCATGGTTCAATGATTTTTGTACAAGGCCATAGAATGGAGAAAAAAGCCAAGATAATCTACAACATCATGTATCCACATGCCTAGGAAAATATCTAAATCATATAAATAGAAAGTCTTTCTTAAACCTAAAAATACATTAGGGAGGCTCTACTTTTGTTCTATGGTTTCACATGATAGATTCTTCAAAATTCTTTGTGATGCAACCATCTATGACACATGCTTTTGATGATAGCGAGATTAAATACGAATTCTATTCATATATTAGAAAAAAAATCAAGTAAGTATTTATAAAACCGTAATCTACAACATCATGTATCCACATGCCTAAGAAAATCTCTAAATCACAGGCAACCATCTATGACACATGAAAAATAAAGTAAGTATTTATCAAAACCAAACCGTATGTGAGCCAAAACCACCACAAATCAAATTATTACCATCCAAAAATTACTCCCCTAAGCTTCTCTATTTTCTCCGTTCTCAATCAACAGAGCTTTAACCCCCCCAAAGCTTCGAGAGTTCATGATCCCATTCAACAGAATACTAACCACAAATATCCAAACATATTCATTCATAATAAACATAAACCATTCAAGCACAAAGTGAGAATGTGCAAACATCTAAGTTTTAATTCCATCCCAACCCATTGTTTCAAACACCAAAAAAAATGTAAAAGTCCGTAGAGAACCTCTCTACCATACTTCAAAAAATGACAATTATTCAATACCCTTACCTTTTTCAGTGACTCAATTTCACCACTTTGGTGCAAGATTGTTTAAGCTACTTCGTTCAGGCATGCCCAGCATTCTTTTGGCGAGTCTGACTTCGAGTCCCCTGGCTAACTCGGCGGGTCTGACTTCGAGTATTTCGGGCAGTTGTTTGACGGGCCTGTATCGGAGCACGTGGTGTTTCTCATGCTTGTTAGGATTATCCATGTTAGCTGGAACGTCCACATCATGATTGGTTGGCTCGGCTGGTTCATTGATTGGAACTGCAAAATCTGCTTCTGGTCCAACTCCGTACCCGTCTCGACCAAGACCATCAAGAGTAGGACAAAGAGCATCAAGAACAGGGAAATACATTGGTGCTTCATAATTTCAAGGTTGCATAAACAAGAATTGTATGAATTGGCATCTGCAGGTATGGTGAGAGACATGAATCCAATCCTCCCAACCCCGACCACCAGAAAGCGATCAATAACAATAGCAACACCTTCATTAACTTGATATGGACCAAAGCGGGGGATAAAATGCATATAATTTCCACTAATCATTTTCGGACCAGTTGTTTTTCGAAAAAATTAGGGCTTCTTATCGAGGTCTCATCTTCTTTCGCATTGGTTTTTTACCCTTATCTATTTTTTCGCTATCTCATGCGATCAGTGTCTCATCATAATTGTAGTGATTTACACTACAAATGGATAATCAGACTCAAATCCACAGGGTCTACACTGTGAAAATGAAGGATAAACCTCAAAGAGGGATGAACAATAAACAATAATTTTATTCACTAATCTCAAAGGAAATTACTAACACTAAACAGACACAACTCCAAGACATGTGCGACACACACACGGTCACTAACTAATATTAAGGAACCCTCTAACAAGATAACAGCCACCAAAGGGATATGACAAATACCCACCCCTCCAAATCATCCTTGTCCTCAAGGATGGAGAATAAGGAGTGCGATCGGTTGAAGAGACACACTGTTACTGCAGCTTATGAACACTATTCTTTGAACTCATCCCTCAAATTTCAGTAAGCAAGCCCAAAGGTACTATCTTCATCCCCACGGCAGTGGGCCTTAATAGCTCGACCTTCGACTCCTTTCCACCCACCGAGAACAACTACGGTTGAACAGAATGCGCGGCAGGTAATAAGGTGTACTGCGAAAATGAGAGATGCTAGGGATGACTTGTCATCCAACTTATGTTTCTAGTACTACCTCCTCTTGATCTAATTGCACTTGCTGACAGAGTGGACTTGACAGCCTCTATTTACATGTCCATTATTATGCCATTAATGGAAGGGAGCTTCAGCTGCGTCAGAAGTTGAAAATCCTCAAGAAAATACTCAGCTGCCAACAAGATGAAGAACGTCACAAACACTCCCACAGGACCCAGATTGTGCTTCCATTTATCCATTTCTCTACACTACACAAGTTGTCTTGTTGCACTTATATGATCCCCAAACCTATGTTTAATAATTGTTGTCATGGTCTCAGCTAAATAAAGAATCTCACTTTATTCTAATATCTTGTCATTGGTTAATGTTTCTATTACTGAACCTGCAAGAACCAATTACTTCCTACGATCCTTAGGTAAAAGTAATACAGTAGATAAATGTTGCTGGAGATGAACAAGGGTAACACAAGTAAATCTATGAATTACAGGGGCCAAAATTACTCTACCCTTCTCAAACATTATTACCTCCAACTGAGCATGTTATATATGGCCATGATTATTCAGTTCAAAGACGACATCGACCACTTCAAACTGAGCTTGTGATATATGGCCATGATTATTCAGTTCAAAGACGGCATCGACCACTTCAAACTCGTGCATAACATCCCTGGTGATATGCCTTTTAGTTGAATTAGAAGGTGAAACTGAAAAGTGTACCAAGAATTCCTTCAATGCATTTGTTGTTAGTAATGAAGAGTTGTTATCCACTCCCTTCCCTTGTAGTCTTATGTTACTAAATACAGAGATCTTTGGTTGGTTCCAGACTTGTCGAATATAGAAAATAAAATACCCAGCCGAAGTATTCCAACCCTCGTCACCAACATCTCTTATTAGCACGTGACTGAGAAACTCGTACCATCTTCTTTCACTACTTAAACCATCAGAAATAACCCAATCACTAGTCGTGGGTGTATTCTTGAATCCCCACCTCCAATGATAAAGTTCCACTTTTCGAGCACAAAATTCCACTCTTCTATAACATTTCTTGTTTTACGATAATAGACTCAACAATCGATTGTAAACAGGAAGGTATTGTCGAGCCTTAACTAAAATGAAAAGAGTATTCATAACATACTTCAGAATTGCCTTAGACATCTTGTCCTTTACCTGTAATTGTCCAACATACAAGGCTCCAACAGTTTTAATAAGAATGCCCATTTGAGTAACCACGCAAGAACACAAATCGAGTCAGATTTCTCTAACCGACTAGGAATACTAGCAACATCTTTAAGAAATTCTTCCCACCACCTAGCTTTTAGGGGTATCTCCTGGATATTCACTCTTATTTCACAGGATTCCAGTCCTTTACACCCCCTCTTGATCCGCAAGAGCTTACAACAAACTTTAACAGCTTCACGAGTGGCAGTAAACTCAAAGATGCAATGCAAGGAAGATGTAGGTTTCCCATGAATCCACTGTTGAAGAAGCACAAAACCATTATCACCATTAAGACTCCAGCTATGAAGAGTAGGTATGTAATCGACCAACAATTGTGCATTGCTAGATTCATATTCCTTTACGACATGAAGTCTCGAACTAGTACAGAGAACATTAACTTGCAGCCACATTTCATAAAACAACTTGCTAGAATCACTTGTTGTACTCTCTTCAGTAAACACATAACCCATTGTATCTTGATAAAAATGTGCCATAGCAAAACAATAATATCTCCTCATATGCTGAAACTCCTTGCCACGGTCAAACACCATATATCCATAATCCAGACCTTGAAGATACAGGTTTAGAGATGCAATATTGTCCTGGATATTGTTAGACAATATACTAAATGAAAGAAACCAGATTAAACATATAACTCTTTTCAAAAGAACCTGTGACATATCATTTTCATTATTTGCTTCAACACAAAACCCAAATGATTCCACATATAGAGTTTCCGAGTTATTAAGTAACCCATGCCACAACTGTAAGATTAGATGATCTATAACCCCACTGAAATAACATCTTCTACAATTATGCATATGTTCAGTTAGCTCTTGGTTCGTCATACTTTCATCCACGCTGAACTATAGAGAAATGGAGATACTCTCAATTATACCAGTTTCTTGTGACATTGTCACATACAATTCATTATCACAATAATCGTCACCCTCTTTAACAATTTCAAACACATTTGAATCAGTAAAATACAATTTTAAACCACTCCAAAGTTCTAGAATCAATTTATAAACAAAATCATCATTGTATTTATCCATTGAAATAGACTCATCAAACTCTCTTCCTCGATCAAATATCAGTCTAGTATACTTATCACTAGAAGAAATACCATGTATAAAAGTAATTTGAGTTAGGTGTTTTACGAAATATAACCTGTTAATAGCTTCAAACTGCTTCCCTCGATCAAATAACCTTCTCATAACTTCACACTCAAGCATTTTACCAAACATACACCAAGCAGTAATAATAAACCCAGAATTTGCTAACATACAGGCAATTGAATCACTAGAAAACCCATTTGATCTACACACTGTGATAAACAAGCTTTTGAACAATTTCCTTGTACAATCTATCCAAAAGTTTAAAACCCATACAACAAGGAAACCTCAATTCAGAATCAAACTTCAATTTGTCTTTTCCACGATCGAATAAGTTACGAGAAGTATTCGTAATACTGGAAAAACAGTTAGCCATTAATATTCTGTGAGTTAGGGTTAATATTACCTGTTCTAAACCCTTCTCGCTCAATTTGACGATATTCTTCTTAACAAAATCATCAGCTACAGCTTTGGCGATTTCATGAAATTGAAAAGTCAAATCAAAGATTCAATCATGTTTTTCTTCAAAGAAATAAGAAGGAATTAACCCAAAATTGGAAGATTCTTCTTTCTCTTTTTCACCAATTTCATCCATTGTTGGTTCTAAAGATGATTGCTTAGGAATTGATGTAGTACCATTAATGTAAAGTATCAATATCAACCTCTTCCTTGTCTTGTCCACGAGCTCAGAAAACTTCTTAGGTTGCGATCTTTGGTTGGATATTGATTCTCTTCATAATGAAACCGATACAGACAACAAAATTTTTCTAATTATGCTCTTGTTCTACCTTCTTTCTTCAAGGCTTCGAGCTGTAGCGGTGTAGCTTCTTCAAGCTCCGCCATGGAAAAATTTCCAAGGACCGGAACTGCTCTGATGCCAATTGTAGTGATCTACACTACAAATGGATAATCAGACTCAAATCCACAGGATCTACACTGTGAAAATGAAGGATAAACCTCAAAGAGGGATGAACAACAAAAAATAATTATATTCAATATTCTCAAAGGGAAATTACAGAATACTAAATAGGACACAACTCCAAGACATGTGCGACACACACACGGTCACTAACTAATATTAAGGCACCCTCTAACAAGATAACAACCACCAAAGGGACATGACAATAATCCATTATTTTAACACCATCAACTTCATCAACACCGTCAACACCATTAATATCAATATCACCACCACAATACCAGTATCGTTACCACTACCCACATCATAAAATCTAGTATGTATGGTAAAAGGATTATTGACATCAACAAAAAATTTAACCCCTCTGCTTTAGTTCAGGTTAGTTCTTTGAAGGGTGCAATTGGTGGAAACTCAAATCCTAATGAATAAAGAAATTTGTTTCCAATGCCAAGAGTTGTTACCCCTAAACCAACAATAAAATTTACTCCTCCATTAGAGTTTAATGGAAATAAAGTAGTTGATTCTCATACTAAAAACTACTCAAAAGGTGTGATGTGAAGCTTTGGTTTTAGGATATTTTGTAGGCAAAGACTTTCATTCCATGCGGTTCTAGTTGTTGTGACCAAACTATGGAATCTTAAGAAAGAGGTCAGTATTAAGTTATACAAGAAAGGTGCTTTTATACTTGAATTTTCAGATGAAGAAGATAGAAAGGGAAACATGTTCGTTCTACATATGTAAAAGTTTGTTCACCGTTATACCTTGGACTCATCTAATTGAAAATCTTGTTGCAGACATCAAATTTGTACCTATTTGGGTTCAGATTTATGGGGTCCCTCTCCATATGTGGGATTCTGATGGTCTGAGCTTGATTGCAAGTTATTTGGGTAAGCCCTTGATAGAAGATTAGTCCACAATTAGGAAAATTAGGTTATCTTTTGCTAGGATCTGCATTGATATTGATATGGATTTTGACTACCCAAAGACAATTTCATAATTAATAGATGGTAAAATTTCTTTTGATATCCATGTTGAGTATAATTAGAGGTCACCTAATTGTGAAACTTGTTTGGTGTATGGGCATGAAACCAAGAACTGTTCAAGAAAAAGAACCACTAGTTGGGCATCTAAAAGGTCAGACAAGCTCAAGTTAGAGCTACTTCATAAGTTTTGAAGGTACTGTCGGGAGAGAAAGAATCTGACAGAATTGAGGAACCTGGAACAATGGATGCAATTAGCGGAGAAGGGATTACCAAATTAGGAGATCAAATTGTTGATATGGGCGCAAGTTCGAAAGATAACATTCTTTTTAAAATGTTGCAAAGAAATGTTCAATTTTGTGAGTCACTAAAATGAGAAAACCCGAGAAAGAATTGCTTTCAAGCGAGGAAGAAGTTCAAACACAAATGCAGAATACGCATTGAAGAATTCGAGGACGAACTTGTTCAAAGAAGGGGAAGATAATGCATTGTGGATGTTGCCAATCAACATTAAAATACGTATTGTGACCCAATTCTATAATATTTCCAAAATACCGAATATATCCTTGGTAGTAGTATAAATTATAAGAGATACGATTGGAAAGAGGATAAACTTTCGTTTGGTTCTTGAATATTTGTGTGAAAAGGGTTGTCTCTTCTTTCAAACCTAATTGTTGTCTCTAGGTAGAATTAGCTCATTTAATTCTCGAGCCACAAGTAGATGTCTCTTAGTTACCTGTAGTTTCCAATTGATACTAAGGAGAAACTATAAGTTGTAAGAGAAGAATCTCCATTTTTTTTAGGTTCTTCCTTTATTCAAAGGGTGGAAGAAACTAGTTTGGTTGATTTTATCATTTAATTTCATATATTTTCAATTTGTTTCAATTCCAAACTTCTGCATCTCATCACCAATGCACGTGTCATGAGAAATCGCCCCTCAAGCGAAAACTCCATCCATAGAAGTTTCCAGAAAGCCAAAATTAGAGTTTAGTTGGTCATCCCAAAGTATGGGGAAAAATGAGGATTTTTTTTTTTGAATGGTGCTAGTAATGTTGGTTCGACGGAGGTGATCGCTGTCGTATGCGTCAAAAATAATTTCACTTTCCTAAAGTATATATATGATAAGAAAGAGTTCGTATCCACAGAGAGGCGATTGTAGTTATTTCAGAATCAATTTCTTAAAGTAACCAATTGGGGGATTTCTATTTCTATTTAAACAATAAAAACAAATTAAAAGCAAAGTAAATTGTAAAAAAGTAATCAATGGAGAGAGATATTGGTCAAAGGAATTCATCTTCAATCTTAGACATGTGCTTTGCATATATATGATTAGAGTTACGATTTAATCTTATGTTATCAAAAGCCTAGAGAAGCGAGAGAGCAAGATAATCTATTAATTTCCTAAGTTCATCAACACACACAATAGGGTGCGTATGTGAATTTACCTAAAGAATAACCTAACGCCTGCGCTAATCAAGTTCAATTCCTAGGAGCATTAAGTTTCGAAATGACTAATCAATGCAAATTGTCATGCATTGCACATAACAATTCGGACAATGGTCAAACTCTACATATGATTACGAGTGTATCACTACAAACCGTAAACATATCATGCTACTTAATATTCAAGGTTATCGCTCGATGAAAAAACCTAAAATAAATGCATGGACTAGGATGCAAGTTCAATTAATTGGCCACTTAACTAATCAAACATCAAAATCCTATCACAATACTTCAATCATGTGATCATAAAAACATTAGAGAGAATCGAACGATAATCAAGAGAGAAAACTAATACATAAAGCAAACACAAGTTTTAGAAATCGGACTACATCCTTAACCAATAATAGAGAATTTAGCTACTCATAGCTATGGAGTTCATCACAAAAATATAAGTTGAATAAAGAAGAAGATGAACAAAATCAAACCCTAGTTGCGTAAACAAAAGTGGCTCTCCAAAGTTCCAAGAATAAGATATGATTTCCAAAAGTTGTAGAATTCTTGTTTTTATAGCCTTTCCTCTCTTCCAAAATTAGGTCAAGCCTTCAAAGTCCATTAGATAAAAATCCACCAAGCCCATAAGAAACCGTGTAGAAAATAAGTCCAAAAAGTCGTCGCCAGAAAACTAGTATTGTGGTTTAAATCGGGAAGAAGTTGTCGGAAATGGTTCCGGTGACCGGCAAAGTCTGCCCGATCCACCGGTCAACGGGTCCGGATCGGTCAACGAAGTCGGATCGGGTGACAGTCGGATCGGGTCGGCGAGTCGGATCATGAGTTAAACGTTAAATCGGACCCGGTGAAGTTGAATGGCATTGGCAAAAGGCCATTGCACATGCCAAAGTCTTCTGCGCCCAATCCTTGTGCTTCACCACCTAGGTCACGGCCAAGATAGCCCGTGTGACACCTTCTATCAACCCAACACCCCCGTACATCCAATTAACAGCCCACACTCCACTGTGAACTTCCCTTCCTACAGCAAAGCAACTCGAAAACTTTTGTAGCAACATTAACACCCATCCGTAGCTTCACTTTTAGTCCATCCATTATCGGTTTGTTGACATCTAGCCTTTGCACATACCCAGCTCCAGGACCCTCTAGCTAAATTTGCAATTTCAACTTGAGCATACCTTTTGGCACCAAACCATTCATACAAAGCTCCAAAGATCCATCACCATATGCATCTCGGGCCCAGTACCACGGTACCATGAGCCTCGCCATCTTCCTGCCAAACACGGCTCAATTGCATCACCACTTTTGCACTTGAGACTGCACTCTCTAACCATTGCCACGGTAGCCTTCATTTTCAACTCGGGGTCACCTATAATACCACCAACAAACCATCATCCCTGTTACATTCGAGCTCCAACACGGTCCAAGAACACCAGCTTCAACTATCGGTTCCCATTGCGAGCTCGACCTCTTGCTCTTCATCAGTGTTTGCTACTATAAACCTAAGTGTCAGCTCTACACCATTTTGACTCAACTCCGCAATGCTCTTGCAGTTCTCGAAAGCCAACTTCATTAAAATCAGTAGCATCATCATATTGGCCATCAGCCACAATCCCTTGTAAACTCAACTATTATGCTCATATCACCACCATCAGTGCCATTCATTATTATATGTGGCAACACTAGTACCACCTTCTTTGTAACGGTTTAATCACCACACTCCATCTCATTCTTCATATAGAGACTACGTACCATGTCTTCAATATTCTCGGCTCCTTTGTTGCTTCACTTGACAATTTCCATGAGCAACAAAGCAATGCCAATTCCTTCACGCATCACCATCAGCCCTAAACCCTCTCATTACCACTAATTCATACCAACTCGGACTCACATACACACTCCGCAATTGCTCAGTTCTCAGCTGCAACCTACAACTCCATGGCAGCTATATCATCTCAGTCATTTCACCAACCCACTCAATTGCATCACCTCCTTGTACCTCAATCTTCACTTCTAACCTATCTATTCTCATTTAGCACCAACCCTATCCGCTCATCACCACTTTAAAACCCATCGATTCCACCATCTTCGACTTAAACTCATTTCGAGAAAACCCTAACTCGAATCGGAAGCATCAAATAACAACACCCATATCATCTTCTTGTCTTGATTTCAAAAACCAAACATACCCGGTTCAATTCGGCGAAAACCTTTCTCCGTTTCAATTTATTCGATCTATCAATCACGTGAGCTGAGACTTAAACCCTCTTTAATTCGAGCATCAATTTCGATTGATTCTTCACTCAACAACAACCCGGTTCGCTCAATCATCTTCGATTCTTTAATCGATTTCTTGAAGTGCAAACCCTAGCCTCTTAATCTCATCATCATCGAGCAACAACACTCAATTTCTCCATGTTCTCTCTTCGAATTCGATCTGCAGATGCAATCCTAATTTCATCTCTGCATTTCTCTCTTTCGTCTGGTTTCGGGTGGAGAACTAATAATTGAAAATGAATTTCTCAATTTTGGGCAGTGTAAGAAGGGCCATTAGCATTAAGCGCCCGAAATGGATAAGGCCACCTCGGTTTATCTTTGGCTCGTCGGTTTCGCGAACCGATGCCTAACTCTTCCTTGCTCAATCACATCGAATTGCGGGAACTGACAGTTCATTCTTCGCCTCCTTTGCGCGGCCTTAGCTGCTCCAAGAATCACTCGCCTATGAATTGACCTTCTAGCCCTTTTACGCTTCAAATGGGTGATTTCTCCATCTTTTCGTCGTGCGACTCCAGTGCCTAATAGCTCGAAAACAGCGTAAGATACGCAATTCCCAAGGAAAATAGCAAAGAAAGCATAAATACTAGATATAATATTAGGTGTTTTACAACACCTATCGATTCCCCCACACTTAGACTTTGCTAGTCCTCGAGCAAATCAAACAAAACAATTCAAAAGAATACATACAACTCCGTAATCGTCGAGGCTACGGTCACATTTAACATAAATAATGAGCCTTTAAAACCCCCTAGGTGTCCCTAATGACGAGTTATAGTCTCGTGAGGGTTTACTAGAGATATACCCACAAAACCTATTTTTCCAACTTACTAGTTCTTCGTATGATAGCATCCAACGCGCTAAGAAGACATAGAGATTCTGCACACTAGTCATAAGCAAGTTAGACACATAAATGAACACAATCTCATTCTTAAAAGTTGAGAGATAACTATCCCTTCGATAGGTGTAAATACACCTAATTTACTATCTAGTAGTTTATGCTTTCTTTGCTATTTTTCTTGTAAATTATGTATTTTATGCTTGTTTTGAGTTTTATAGCTACTTGAGTTTACGGAGGAGAAAGAAGAAACCACCCAATTTGAGCCAAAAGGGCAAAAAAGGTCATTTCACCAAGGAATGAACACTATTTGGAGCCCAAATCTGGTTAAGGGGTAACTCTTGGAGGAGTACTAAATACAAACCAGCCAAGGTTAAGGGGTTGTCCACTAGGGTATCCCTTATCTAATGAGTGGGTTGGTTTTTTTATCCTTTGGGTGTAAATATCCACCCAAATCAATACAACCCTAAATTCGAGAGTTCTTTCTTCGTTTCACTCGATCATCATTGAGAAATAAAACTGGACAACGGCGTGGAGAAATTGAGAGATTCAAATCGAGAGAAATTAAAGTTTCTTATAAGAGATTCGGGGAGCTGAAAAGAAATCGAAGATGAGTTCGTCCGGAGGCGATGGAAGAAATTATTCTTTGTTGTGAGCTCGGGGAGAACTGAATAGAAGAAGCAAGAGAGAAAAGACGCCGTTATGGGTTGATCTATAAAGATGGGTTCGTGGTGGATTGATAAGAAAGGTTGAGATTGGATCGAAATGGATTGTTGCTATTCAACACTGAGTGGAGAGGCGATTATTTCTTGTTGTTCAAATCATAGAAGAATCAAGGAAGCTGGAATTTGAGTTCAACAGAGAAGAGGGTTTCTTTGTCTCAGAAAATCGGAAAGAGGAGATTAAATGGGTTTGTATTGTTGTAAGCCTGGGTTTGATTTGAATTAATGAAGTTGATTTGTCGATTCAATGAAGCTACAACAGTTAGGCGGATTTGGGGTTTGAAGAGCTGGGGGAATCGAGCTCGGTTTGAGTCATTATTCAGTACTGAGGAGAAGAAATTGGAGATGGAAGATGTGGGAGTCATGATGGTGCAAGTTTGTGGCTAATTGAAGTTAATGTGCCGGTTTTGAATCAAGTATGCTCTGGTAGAGAGATGGTGAACTGGTTGTGGTGTTATTCTGAGATGAAGGTGGCGGCTACACATTGCGAGTTGTATTGAGGCAATGATGGAGACAAAATCGAGGATTGTGCTTGAGTTGAGAAAGACAGTGGAGAGTATCTCAATAGCAAAGACAAAGGAGAAAATGGCTAAGTTGCTGGGTTTCTGGTGCTGGTGGTGTTGCAATGTCAGGAGCCTGGGATTCGAGA
The DNA here is from genome assembly GCA_023531295.1 of Papaver armeniacum. Classification (NCBI taxonomy): domain Eukaryota; kingdom Viridiplantae; phylum Streptophyta; class Magnoliopsida; order Ranunculales; family Papaveraceae; genus Papaver; species Papaver armeniacum. Next base: position 146,831 of record JAJJWW010006784.1, read on the forward strand.
TGTTGCTTGCAATGAGCTTGGTAAACAACAGGATGGGTTTTTGTTGGTGGTTGATTCGGGAGAACATTTGTTCTTGTACGCATCGATTTGGGAAATGAAGAACAAACGGCAAGGCAATTGTGTTGAGTAAATTGAAGTAGATGTATGTTAGGTTTGTTACTGGGCAAAAAGAGAGCCTAAAATTGGCGGAAAATCGATAAGCAGTAAGAACCTCAAGTAGGTTTCTGTCTCCATGAGTTAACTTTGGCGATGACCGATTCGCAAGAGATTCAGCCCCGGTCTAACTCAGCTCGGTCAGACAGTCAGCCACCTAGGAGTGACTTATAGGCGAATTCGTCTGGCCGACTCTTCCTTCCCTTGACTTCCTTTGACCGTTGACCCGACGACTGACCGTTAAGTTTGACTTTTGGCCGTTAGTCCTAACGGCGGACTGACGGAATATTCCGTAGAATATTCTCTTGACGGAGAAATTTCCAGGTGGCCGGCGACGACGTTTTCCGACCAAATTCCGGCCACAATCCCAGTTTTCGGCGACCAAAATTTCAGAATTTTCTATGGACTTCTCTCATGGGTGTGAAGAATTGGGCTAGGAATTGGATGGAGAATTGGACTCAAATTTGGAAAGAAAGGTGGAAGAGTTGAGAAAAGCTTGGAATTGGAAATTGAATTGCAAAAGAATAAGGATTCTATTCCTTGGAAGAATTGGAGAATATTGAAGCCTATAAATAGAGAAGTTTTCTACAACTTCTACACACACCTCTCTACACACACACAACACTTGTGTTTTTGCTTATTTTTCTAAGATTTTCTTTTTAACTACTTGTGTGAATTTGAAAATTCTTCTTTTTATTATTATTATTTGTGTGAATTTCAAAAACATGAGTAGCTAAATTTCTTATTGATTGAGGATGAATTCTAGTTCTTAACATGATTTGAGTTTTGTTTTCAAATTCTATCTTGAAGTTTTCACATAATTATCGTTTGTTTTTACTAATAGGAGTGATCTTAAAGACATTCATGATTGATTGATAGATTGTTTGGAGTGCACGCTAAATTGATTTGTTAATTTGATCTAAAGCTAGTGAAAGTTAGGAGATAAGTAATCGTTTCTTGACTCTTTACATAAGTAGCAAACACGAGACCTTGCGGAGGGATTCCGTGGAGCAATTGTGTGTAAAACAACGTTAGCAAGTGGACCTTGAGCTAAGAGTCTAACTACTAATATCAACCTAAGAAATTCACGAACTTAATGCATGAGCCAAGTTACATCTAGGTTGAGCTAATTCTAGGTGGCTTGGTGATTAGAATCGGTAGTCGAGAACAGGTGTCCGGTGATACAAGGATTTAGGGTTTAGCACCTGAAAAAAACTGCTTTACCTACGGTTGGTGATAATTTGTGACTAATAACAAGTAGAATAGAACATAACTTGATTCATTGTTTCGTAACGAAGAAGGATTCTTGATCTTGTCTCTCTTATTGCTTTCATCTTTTAACTTTCGATTTTAATTGCTTTGTTTATTTTATTTTGCTTTTTACACCCCCTTTCGTGACAACTTTTACAACTAAGATCTCTTGCTCCTCGTGGGGAACGAAACTTGACTTCCATTATATTATTTTAAGTGAGTGGAAATATTGAATTAATTTGATTGCACCTACGACACGCATCAAATTTTTTGGCGCGTTCTTGGGGAGCAACGGGCGTTTTTTAGTTGTTTTTATTTTTCTTTTGCTTTGTTAGATTCTTTACCGTATCTAACTTAGTTTTGTGAGAATCTTGTTTCGTGTTATACCTTTGGTGAATGCTTAAAGGGGTGGACCGAGTCCAATACGTCTTCGATCCGGCACTCAACTAAAGGATTTCATTCGTGCGGTTAACACTCCACTTTCTCCTTCTTCATCCAAGTGATTCGGACAAAGAGGAAGAAACAATGGCCGATCGTACACTAAAGGACCTAGCTTCTCACAAGCTTGATACACAACAATGGTGTATCAAACTAATTCAACCTTCGAGATCAAGCCGGGGTTGATTAGAGAGTTACCAAAGTTCCATGGCATGGTGAATGAGGACCCAAACAAACATCTTATGGACTTTTACACCATAGTTATGGCCATGCTTCCACCAGGAAACTAATGCGGATGGAGCATTGTTGAAAGCTTTCCCGTTTTCTTTGGCGGGCAATGCTAAGGAATGGTTATATTATTTGCCTTAGGAGTATCACAACATGGAATGGGATGAAGAAACTTTCCTCGAGAGATATTTTCCCGCATCCAAAGCTACTCAAATTCGCAAGGAGATTTGTGGATTGAAACAACAAGTGGGAGAATCATTGTATGAATGTTGGGAGCGATACAAGAGGTTGGTGGCAAGCTGTCCACACCATCAATTTAGTGACGTTATGATACTCCAATACTTCTATGAAGCTCTTCACCCAAGTGATAGGTCTCTTCTTGACGCCGCGGGTGGTGGTGCACTAATGAACAAGACTTTGACCGAAGCTAGAGAGTTAATTGAAAGTATGGCGTTATTTCGCAACAATTCTACACAAGGGATGAACCAATGGTTAGGCGAGTGCATGAAGTAAGTGATTCATCACATCTTGATCAAAGGATGAGTAACATGGAGATTATGATGCAAAGAATGGCAGCGTAATTATTCGGATGATGAGGCAGAACAAGTGAATGCTTTATATCCAAATCAAAGGCCAAGGCACGATCCATACTCAATACCTATAATCCCGGTTGGAAGGATCATCCCAACTTTAGTTATGCAAACACGCAAGCGGCGGCTCCTAATCCATATGCGCAACATGGAGGTTTCAACAATCACGTTTCCAACCTCAACAACAAGGTGGTTCTCAACAATTTCAACCACAACAAGTCAAGGAACGTGATTCTTCAATTGATGATAAGCTTAATGTCATGATGCAAGGTATTACGTCATTGTTTCAACAAAATCAACAAAAGACCGATTCGGCTATCAGGATTTACACACTCAAATGGGACAATTGGCGGCCGATGTGAACCTATTAAAATCTCAAGCATCCACAAAAACTTCCTTCACAACCATTTGTGAATCCAAGGAGAATGTTAATGCGGTTATTTTAAGAAGTGAAGACAAGTGGAGGGTCCAAGTCATCATGAAGAAGTTATTGAAGAGGTAGTCAAAGATAAGGAGGAAACCGCACCAAAGGAGAATTCACACCAAACGAGATCAATCAAAGGAACCGGTTCCTACTTTCTACTACTCCACCTCCTTTTTCCTAGTCGTTTGCTAAATCCAAGAAAGAGGCTCAAGACAAGGCACTTATGGATATCTTCAAGAAGATTGAAATCAACATTCCATTCATTGAGGCTATCAAGACAATGCCACGGTATGCGAAGTTCATGAAGGAATTATGTACAAAGAAGGATAGGTTGCTTGATAATGAAATTACTAAAGTTGGCGAGAGTGCGTCGGCTATGTTATTGAAGAAGATGCCTACAAAGTGCACACGGATCCCGGTGGTTTCACGGTGCCAATTACTATTGGTAAGCAAAGGTTTGAACATGCTTTACTTGACTTGGGTGCTTCCATTAGTGTGATGTCGGTAAAATATATGACTCCTTGAATCTTGGACCTTTGAAAGAGACTTAGAGTTATTATCCAATTGGCAAACAAGTCTAACATATATCCTAAGGGGCTTGTAGAAGACGTGCTAGTGCAAGTAAATGAGCTTATTTTTCCGGTGGATTTCTTTGTGGTGGATATGGACAATAATGAGAACCGAGCATCTACTTCTTTACTTCTTGGGAGGCCATTCATGAAAACCGCAAAAACGAAGATTGATGTTGATAAGGGTACACTCACTATGGAATTTGACAAGGAGATAATACACTTTAACATATTTGAAGCCATGCGCTACCCAAATTGATGTGCATTCCGTTTACTCCATTGATGTGGTTGATTCATTAGCAAATGGTGGAATTGAACCAAGAGGATGAACTAGATGTGGTGTTGCAAAGAGCATTGAATTGGACGTCCATGGCTTGTCTAACTTGGAAGTTGAAATCTCAAGGAATTGGTGGAGATGTGTGGTGCTTTGGCGACATTGCAAGAGGCTAAAAAGGGTGATGTTTCTTATATTTCTTTACCAGTGAATGATGAAGTACTTGTACCATCTATTGTGAAGGCGCCCAAACTAGAAGCCACTTCGCTCGGACCATTTGAAGTATGCTTTTGGGAGATGGAGATGAGCTTAGGTGATTATTCTAAGAACCTCACACCGGTACAAGAAGACCGTTTGCTTAGAGTATTGAAGAGCACAAACGGCTATTGGGTGGACAATTGCGGACATCAAGGGCATTAGTCCATCCATGTGCATGCATCGGATTCTAATGAAGAAACGTGAAGCCGGGACGTGATGCTCAACGTGAGGCTTAATCCTCCCATGATGGAGGTTGTGAAAAAGAGATACTCAAATTGCTAAGTGTGGGGGTGTCACCCATTTTCGGGAGTAAGAAGTGGGTAAGTCAGGTTCAAGTGGTACCAAAGAAATCCGAGTCACTATTGTTCGAAATCAAGACGATGAACTTGTTCCTACAAGAGTTCAAACTAGGTTGGAGAGTGTGCATTGACTATAGAAAGCTTAATTCCGCAACCCGCAAGGATCACTTTCCTTTACCTTTCATTGATCAAATGTTGGAGGCGTAATGCGGGGCATTCTTATTATTGCTTCTTGGATGGTTATTCGGGATACAACCAAATTGTTATTGCAATTTTCAGAGGACCAAGAGAAGACCACTTTCACTTGTCCGTTTGGAACGTTTGCATATAGACGGATGCCGTTCGGCCTTTGCAATGCGCCGACTACTTTTCAAAGATGCATGGTGAGTATATTCTCGGATTATGTGGAGCGCATCATCGAGGTATTTATGGATGACTTTAGTGTTTATGGCAATTCTTTTGATGGTTGTTTAAATAACCTTGAACTAATTCTTAAACGATGCATAGACACAAACCTTGTCCTTAATTGGGAGAAATGTCACTTTATGGTAAACCACGGCATAGTACTTGGTCACATTGTGTCCTCTCGAGGGCTCGAAGTGGACAAGTCAAAGATAGATTTAATAAGAAACTTACAATATCCCATCCCGGTGAGGAAATCCGTTCTTTCTTGGTCATGCAGGTTTCTATAGGCGGTTTATCAAGGATTTCTCCAAAATCTCCATGCTGATGTGCAAGTTATTACAAAAGGAGGTACCTTTCGACTTCAACAAGGAATGCAAGGATGCTTTTGACAAATTAAAGGAGATGTTGACAAGTGCGCCAATTATCAAATCACCTGATTGGAATCTTCCATTTGAATTAATGTGTGATGATAGTGATTATGCGGTTGGAGCCGTTTTGGGTCAAAGGGTGGACAAGTTGTCCCATGTTATCTATTATGCATCTAGGACCCTTAATGATGCACAAATCAATTATTCTACCACGGAAAAGGAGTTATTGGCTATAGTTTTTGCGTTGGAAAAATTTCATCATACTTGGTGGGTACAAAGGTTGTGTGTATTCCGATCATGCCGCACTAAGACACTTGATAAAGAAGAAAGAAGCTAAGCCAAGATTAATTCGGTGGATCCTATTGTTACAAGAGTTCGACATAGAAATTCGTGATAAGAGGTGTGGAGAATACCGTTGCGGATCATCTTAGTAGACTTGTGATGTCTCAAGAGGAACTTCCATTACATGACCGCTTTAGGACAAAAAGTAACAACTTTTCTCCATGGAAGAATCCAACTCCTTGGTATGCGGATATAGTGAATTACTTGGTGACAAGGAAAGTACCTAGTACAATGTCTAATTTCCAAAAGATGAAACTTAAGAAGGTAGCTAAGCAATATGTGTGGGATGAACCATACTTATGGAAATATGGCGTTGATCAAATAATGCGAAGGTGCGTGCCTAATTCGACTTTCAATCCATTCTCTCCTTTTGCCACACTTTTGCATGTGGTGGCCACTTTGGTTCTGAAACGTCACCGCTCTCAAAGTTCTCGAGTGGATTTTATTGGCCCACCTTGTTTGAAGATTCATATGTTTTTTGTAAATCGTGTGATAGATGTCAACGGACGGGCAATCTAGGTGCTCGAAATCAAATGCCACTCACACCAATTCTCATAGTCTGAGATTTTTGATGTGTGGGGTATTGATTTTATGGGCCCTTTGTCAGTCCGAATGGGAATTTTTATATACTTCTTGCCGTTGATTATGTTTCGAAATGGGTGGAAGCTAGAGCCACCAAGACTAATGACTCTCAAGTTGTTTGTGATTTTGTAAGGAAAATATTTTCAATAGGCATGGAACACCAAGAGTGGTGATAAGCGATGGAGGCTCACATTTCAAGAAGGCTTTCACGCTCTCCTCAAGAAGTACAACATAACACACAAAATTGGTACGCCTTATCATCCACAAACTAGTGGACAAGCGGAAATTTCAAATCGTGAGATTAAGTCCATTCTTGAGAAAACGGTGAATACCACAAGGAAAGATTGGAGCTTTAAGCTCAACGATGCACTTTAAGCGATAGAACGGCGTATAAGACACCGATTGGTATGTCTCCATATAGGTTGGTTTATGGAAAGGGCTTGTCATCTTCCGGTTGAACTTGAACATAAGGCTTATTGGGCGATAAAGAAATTCAACATGGAGTATGATGAAGGGAAACAAAGGAAGTTACAATTACATGAGTTAGAGGAGATACGCAATGATGCTTATGAGAGTGCCCGTATTTACAAAGAAAAGACCAAGCTTTTTCATGACAAGATGATTTCGTAAAAGCTTTATTGTGGGACAAAAAGTCCTTTTATATCATTCTCGTCTTAAACTATTTCTGGAAAGTTAAGGTCCCGTTGGATTGGACCATATGTTGTTACTAATGTTTTCCTCATGGTGCGTTGAAATTACTAGTCTTCGAGACAATTCGGTTTCCAAAGTCAACGGCCATAGGTTGAAGCCATACTATGAGAACATCGCTTATGTGAATTTGGATGAACTTTCATTTGGAGATGCACTCCTCTGGAGGAGTAATGTGCCGCAAGAGCTAAGTCGGGCCGTCGACTTTAAACAAGCGCTTAATGGGAGGCAACCCATCGGTTTTGTATTTCTTATCTTTTGCTTTTTGTTATTTCTTTTTCTTGTTTCTTATCATGTTAAAATTTCCCACCTTGACTTTACTAGGAGGATTCAATTACATTGAGGACAATGTAAGGTTTAAGTGTGGGGGAGTGGTTAAGCATGTTTTTAAAACAAAATTACAAAAATTAAAAAATTTAAATAAATAAAAAAAGTTTTACTTAAAAATTCCTACTTTTAAAGATTTTAGAGTCACTAGCATACTTCTAGGTATGTTTACATAGAGATTTTGACCGACATAATTGAACTTGGAAATGTTAGAGAACTACATTCGGATTTCTTGTTTGTTAGAGTGTTAAATAATGGATTTAATCATGCTTAGGTGATGCGAATTTGGTGCAGGAGAAGTGCGTTACTAGAGTTGCTGATCAATCATTAGTGGAGACTACCCGTATTCATATCATGAGAGGCCCCGACCAGAATTCTTCCATCTACTAAAGAGCTTCTTTTGAGTGTGTCACCATACGTTAATTAGGGTAGAATGGTGAGCTACCCAACCTCCACCAATAGAAGCACTACTCTTTGATCTCTTGAGTGCTAATTTTGTCAATCATGAGGGTGACGTCTATAGATGAAAGCTTCCTTCTTGTAGTTCGATTTGCGGTTAGCACCATTCTCTCTCGCGACAACAAACGGATCCATAGAAACACTCTCATCATCAACAAGGAGCGACATCAAAATCTACAAGGAAAAGTTGGAAAAGTTTAAGGTTTACAAGCAACGGAACGAGAAAAAGAGCAAATTTCAAATACAAGTAAAGCAACATACAAAGAGCGGATTTTACATATATGTTGAAGACTTACACTACAATGAGGTAATTTTATATCCAAGTATGAAGACTTATTCATGAAAGCGAAGAAAAGTAAAATGTGAAATTTTTTGAAGTTTATGATTTCAAGACGATACAAGTTGTGAAGAATCAAGCGGTAAAATACTTCTCCCACGGCCATGGTTTATTTTTGTATTTAATTTCTCTTGTTTGAAAAAAAAAAAAAAAAAAAAAAAGAAAAGAAAAGAAAAAAAAAGAAAAAAAAAAAAAAGAGAGAAAAACAAGAGAAATATTTGTTTTGTTAATAAGCTGGGAAAGGAAAATTTATAAGGTAGTTTCAAGCGACAAGGATTTTTAAGGTAAAAGAGTACAAATTGTTAAGGATTTATGAAATTCAAGGGGTTTATCATTAATAGTTGAAACAGAAGACGGAGATCAAGACGAGGAGCGGAAGATGTTTACTATTGGATTCCGTGGAGAGTGGTGTTATCATAATTGGCGATCGGATGTGAAGGTAAGTAAGTAATCTCATCCTCGATAATAGTGGTTGATTTCCTTTCTTAGAGATCGTCGGAAAAATGGTTTTCAAAATATTAAAAGATGTGGGTTTTTCAAAATTTCGGAAGTTATCCTTCCCACCATTCAACGTCTTTGCAGTGAATTCTCTCTTCATTCCTACTCGCACACATGTGAGAACCATAAAAAAAGCTGTTTTTTTTTAGTGCAATTATCATAAAATCCTATTTTGGTGAGGCAAAAGTCGAGGCGAAATGCTTATTGATCGTTTCTCAAACACGCATTCTCTCATTATGGGATGGTTATTTCTCACTCAACATTTAAGAATGAGAATATGTCCTTTAGTATTTCTAACTTCTTATTACTAGCATGCAGAAATTCTATGTCCTCATAACTCTTTGGATGTTTGTGACGCTTGAACGCTTTGAAGTTGTGAGTTTTTAGTTTGATTTGCTCGAGGACTAGCAAAGTCTAAGTGTGGGGGAATTTGATAGGTGTAGAATACACCTAATTTACTATCTAGTAGTTTATGCTTTCTTTGCTATTTTTCTTGTAAATTATGTATTTTATGCTTGTTTTGAGTTTTTATAGCTACTTCGAGTCGCACGGGAGAAAAGAAGAAGAAACCACCCAATTTGAGCCAAAAGGGCAAAAAGGTCATTTCACCAAGGAAGGAACACTATTTGGAGCCCAGTCCAGTTAAGGGTAACTCTTGGAGGAGTACTAAATACAAACCAAACCAAGGTTAAGGGCTGTCCACTAGGGTATCCCTTATCTAATGAGTTGGTTGGTTTTTATCACGTGGGGTGTAAATATCCACCCAAATCAATACAACCCTAAATTCGAGAGTTCTTTCTCTCGTTTCACTCGATCATCATTGAGAAATAAAACCGGACAATACTGTTTAAATTGAGAGATTCAAATCGAGAGAAATTAAAGTTTCTTATAAGAGATTCGGGAGCTCGAAGAAATTGGAAGATGAGTTCGATACGGGGCGATGGAAGAAATTGTTCTTTGTTGTGAGCTCGGGGAGAACTGAATAGAAGAAGCAGAGAAAGACGTTATGGGTTCGATCTATAAAGATGGGTTCGTGGTGGATTGATAAGAAAGGTTGAGATTCGATCGAAATGGATTGTTGCTATTCAACACGGGAGAGGCGATTCGGCTGGCATTTGTTCAAATCACGAGAGAAGAATCAAGGAACTGAATTTGAGTTCAACGAGAGAAGAGGGTTTCTTTGTCTCGGAAAATCGGAAGAGGAGATTAAATGGGTTTGTATTGTTGTAAGCACGGTTTGATTTGAATTAATGAAGTTGATTTGTCGATTCAATGAAGCTACAACGATTGAAGCCGGATTTGGGGTTTGAAGAGCTCGGGAATCGAGCTCGGTTTGATTGTTATTCAATACGGGAGAAGAAATTGGAGATGGAAGATGTGGGAGTTGTTGATGGTGCAAATTGTGGCTAAGTGAAGTTAATGTCTTAGGTTTTTGAATCAAGTATGCTTCTGTGTAGGAGATGGTGGCGGGTTGTGGTGTTACAGATGAAGCTGGTGCTGGCTACACATTGCAGAGTTGTATTGAGGCAATGATGGAGACAGTGCAACTGAGGGATTGTGCTTGAGTTGAGAAAGACAGTGGAGAGTATCTCAATAGCAAAGACAAGGAGAAAATGGCTAAGTTCTTTGGGTTTAAGTGTGGTGGTGTTGTCAAATGTAATAGGGCGAGATGTTGCTTGCAATGAGCTTGGTAAACAACAGGGATGGGTTTTTGTTGGTGGTTGATTCGGGAGAACATTTGTTCGTGGTCGTCGATTTGGGAAATGAAGAACAAAGGAAGAAGGCAATTGTGTTGAGTAAATTGAAGTAGATGTATGTTAGGTTTGTTACGGGCGAAGAGAGGCACAAATTGGCCGGAAATCTGATAAATGTAGAAACTCGGCCGGTTTCTGACTGCGGAGTTAACTCGCGATGACCCGGTCAATAGATTCACCGGTCTAACTCGGCTCGATCAGACGAGTCGGCCACACAGGGAGGTGACTTATAGGTGACTCGTCTGAGGCGACTCTTCCTTCCCTTGACTTCCTTTGACCGTTGATGACGCTTAACTCCGTTAAGTTTGACTTTGCCGTTAGTCCTAACGGAGGACTGACGGAATATTCCGTAGAATATTCTCTTGACGGAGAAATTTTCGGGTGGCGGCGCGACGTTTCCGACCAAATTCCGCCCACAATCCCGGTTTTCGGCGACCAAAATTCGGAATTTTCTATGGACTTCTCTCATGGGTGTGAAGAATTGGGCTAGGAATTGGATGGAGAATTGGACTCAAATTTGGAAAGAAAAGGTGGAAGAGTTGAGAAAAGCTTGGATTTGGAAATTGAATTGCAAAAGAATAAGGATTCTATTCCTTGGAAGAATTGGAGAATATTGAAGCCTATAAATAGAGAAGTTTTCTACAACTTCTACACACCTCTCTACACACACAACCAACACTTGTGTTTTTGCTTGCTTTTCTAAGATTTTTCTTTTTAACTACTTGTGTGAATTTGAAAATTCTTCTTTTTATTATTATTATTTGTGTGAATTTCAAAAACATGAGTAGCTAAATTTCTTATTGATTGAGGATGAATTCTAGTTCTTAACATGATTTGAGTTTTGTTTTCAAATTCTATCTTGAAGTTTTCACATAATTATCGTTTGTTTTTACTAATAGGAGTGATCTTAAAGACATTCATGATTGATTGATAGATTGTTTGAGTGCACGCTAAATTGATTTGTTAATTTGATCTAAAGCTAGTGAAAGTTAGAGATAAGTAATCGTTTTTGACTCTTTACATAAGTAGCAAACACGAGACCTTGGAGGGATTCGTGGAGCAATTGTGTGTAGAAACAACGTTAGCAAGTGGACCTTGAGCTAAGAGTCTAACTACTAATATCAACCTAAGAAATTCACAGAACTTAATGCATGAGCCAAGTTACATCTAGGTTGAGCTAATTCTAGGTGGCTTGGTGATTAGAATCCTATGGTCGAGAACTTAGTGTCCCGTGATACAAGGGATTTAGGGTTTAGCACTTGAGCTAATGCTTACCTACGGTTGGTGATAATTTGTGACTAATAACAAGTAGAATAGAACATAACTTGATTCATTGTTTCGAACGGGAAGAAGGATTCCTTGATCTTGTCTCTCTTATTGCTTTAAATCTTTTAACTTTCGATTTTAATTGCTTTGTTTTATTTTTATTTTGCTTTTACACCCCCCTTTCGTGACAACTTTTACAACTAAGATCTCTTGCTCCTCGTGGGAACGAACTTGACTTCCATTATATTATTTTTAATTGAGTGGAAATATTGAATTAATTTGATTGCACCTACGACACGCATCACCTTCTCGACTAAAATTCGGGTTCGGAGTGATCAAAAGTCTCGACTGCTTCACAAGAAAGGGTTTTATGATATTGCTCTCAATAATAAACAACTTTTTATGGGTCACACATGTGTCAGGTTGGAATGAAGAGAGAATCTGCGACACGTTGAATGGTAGGAAGGCTTAACCCTCCGAAAGTTTTGAAACCCACATCTTTTATATTTTTTTTAAAACCCATTTTTCTGACGATCTCTTCGAAAGGAAATCAACCATTTAACGAAGGTGGGAATATGCTTACTTACCTCGTTATCCGTTCGGCGTGCAGCTAGCACCACTCTCACAGCATCCATAGAAACGTCTTCGGTCTTCAATCGGTGTCTTCATCTTCGTCTTAGGTCTTCAACTCTTGATGATAACTCTTGAACTTCGTAGAATCTCGACAATGTGATTCTTTCCTCTAATTTCTTGTTGCTTGAAACTTCATTATAGATATTCCTTCTTTCCATTGGCTTTATTGAAAGAATACAAAACTAAAAACAAACTATACAAACCCAAAATAAATTTTTTTTTTTTTCTTTAATTTTCGTTTTTTTTTTTTTTTTTTTTAAGACAAGAGAGAACAAAATACAAAATAAAATAAAATACAAAGGCCATGGTGTAAGTACTTTACCACTTGATTCTTCACAACTTGTATGTCTTGATATCATAAACTTCTCGAACTCTCATCCTTGATAATTTCGCTCTTATACAATAGTCTTCAACTTATAAACCCCGCTCCTTGTCTTGTTGCTTTACTCAAATCAAATCTGCTCAATTCGTACCGTTGCTTGTAAACCATGAACGTGTTCAACTTTCCTTCAAATCTGTGATGCTCCTCTTGTTGATGATGATGGTGTTTCTATGGACTGTTGGTAGAGAGAGATAAGGTGGATGGTGCTAATGCGAACAAGATCACAAGTGGTATGTAAGTTAGCAATTCGATGTCACCAACATGGTTGATAAAAATAGCACTCAAGAGATCAAAATAGTGCTTCTATGGTGGGAAATTGGACAGCTCACCATTCTGCCCGGAATTTACGTACGGTGACACACACTCTTAAAAGCACAAATTTAGACAGTAATAAAGAATTAAAGGTTGGTGCCTCACATTATGTAACATGGGTAGTCTCCACTAGGGGATCACTACTCTAATCCGAATTCCGGCCCGCACCTTATTTGCCATTTGGCATAGTTAAATCCAACTTTAACTCTCATACAATTAAGAAACCCGATCATGTTCTCTGTCATCTCTAAGTTCAAATCACTAATGTGAGAATTTCGATGTAATCTTAGCGACATGTATACTATGTGACTCTAAACTAACTACAAGTTGGAGTTTTCTTATTCACTAATTACACAAAAGTTGAAAAATTGCAAAAACTTACAACATAAACCACTCCCCCACACTTAAACTTTACATTGTCCTCAAATGTAAATTGAATCGTCCAAAGTAAGTTAAGGTGGGAAATCCTAATAGGAAAAATGACAAAAATTCGGAAAAAAGTAAAAACATGACAAGAAAATAAAATAAAAGATAAGAGATACAAAACCGATGGGTTGCCTCCCATTTAGCGCTTGGTTTAAAGTCGTCGGCCACTATCTCCTTGCTTTCTATGACTCCTCAGGAGGGAGTACTTCCACAAGATTAACTCCTTCCACGACATCCAAAGAAGTTCTCATAATCAGTTTCAACCGGTGCCCATTCACTTTAAGTTGATTATCCGTAGCTAAACTACGAATTTCCTTTGCACCATGAGAAAACACATTAGTCACAATAAAAGGTCCAATCCAACGTGACCTCAATTTACCAGGAAATAATTGCAAGCGAGAATTAAACAAAAGCACTTTACATAATGCAAAATTGTTTCTTAGAAATCATATTATCATGAAAAGCCTTTGTCTTTTCCTTGTAAATCCGTGAGCTTTCAAATGCATCATTACGAATCTCCTCTAGCTCTTGAAGTTGTAACTTCCTTTGCTTTCCAAGCACCATCCAACTCCATGTTGCATTGCTTAATAGCCCAAAACGCCTTATGCTCAATTTCCACGGGTAAGTGACAAGGTTTACCATAAACAAGCCTAAAAGGAGACATCCCAATAGGTGTTTTATATGCGGTTCTATACGCCCACAAAGCATCGTTGAGTCGCGAACTCCAATCCTTCCTTGTTGGATTCACCGTCTTTTCAAGAATGGATTTCACCTCTCGGTTGAAACCTCGGCTTGTCCATTTGTTTTTGGATGGTAGGGAGTTGCAATCCTATGCGACACATTGTACTTCTTTAACAAGCTTTGCAAGAACCTGTTTTTGAAGTGTGAACCTCCATCACTAATTATAGCCCTTAGAATGCCAAACCTTGCAAATATATTAGCTTACTTACCGAAATCAAAACAACTTTAGAATCATTAGTTGGGGTGGCCTTAGCTTCCACCCATTTCGAGACATAATCTGACAAGCAAAATATAATAATTCCCATTAGAATTGACAAAGGACCCATAAAATCAATTCCCCATACATCAAAAACCTCCACAAATTGAATAATAGTTTGCGGCATTTGATTTTGAGCACCTAGATTGCCAGTTCTTTGGCACCTATCACATGTGATACAAAATGCATGTGCATCCTTAAACAAAGTTGACCAAAAGAAACCACATTCCAATACCTTGAGAGCGGTTCTCTTACTCCCAAAGTGTCCTCCACAAGCATATGAGTGGCAAAAAGACAAGATAGAATTAAATTCAATTTGGAACACACCTACGTATTACTTGGTCACTACAATGTTTCCATAAGTATGGATCATCCCATATGTATTGGTTGCCTAACTTCTTAAGTTTGTCCCTCTCAAAGACGAGACAAGTTCTTTGGGATTTGTTTGATACTAAGTAATTAACAATATCAGCGTACCATGGTTCTCCAAAAGAAATTGAGAATAGTTGCTCATCAAAGGGAAACTTTCACGCAACAGGATAGTCTCCTTGTCCACAGCAGACGGCTCAAGTGATCCGCAACGGTGTTCTCAATTCCTTTCTTGTCTTTGATTTCAATTTCAAACTCTTGCAAGAGTAAAATCCATCGTATGAGCCTCGGTTTCGCCTCTTTCTTTGTAAGCAAGTATCTAAGTGCTGCATGACGAAAAGACAACAACTTTTGTACCAATTAGATAAGAGCGAAACTTTTCTAAAGCAAAAACAATGGCTAATAACTCTTTTCAGTGGTTGTGTAGTTTTGTTGGGCCTCATTTAACGTTCTAGAAGCATAATAAATGGCATGAGGTATCTTCCCCACACGCTGCCCAAGCACCGCACCAACCGCATAGTCACTTGCATCACACATGAGCTCAAAAGGCTTACTCCAATCCGGTGGTTTAATGATAGGGGCTGAAATCAAAAGTTCTTTCAAACGATTGAATGCCGCCATACATTTCTCATCAAAGTTAAAAAACACATCTTTTTGCAATAGGTTACAAAGTGGTGGTGCTATCTTGGAAAAGTCCTTGATGAATCTACGATAAAACCCGCATGACCAAGAAAAGAGCGAATCTCCCTCACCGTAGTGGGAGGGGTTAGAGCAAGAATAAGGTCTATCTTAGATTTATCAACTTCCAAGCCTTTAGAAGATATTATATGGCCTAAAACTATGCCATGAGTTACCATGAAATGGCACTTCTCCCAATTTAGCACAAGATTTGTTTCAACACATCGTTCAAGGATTAGAGACAAATTGTTCAAGCAAAGGTCAAATGAATCACCAAAGACACTAAAGTCATCCATGAACACTTCGATTATGTTTTCAACATATTCCGAAAAGATACTTACCATACACCTTTGGAAGGTAGCTGGAGCATTGCATAAGCCAAAAGGCATCTTTCTCTAAGCAAAAGTACCGAAAGGACAAGTGAAAGTGGTTTTCTCTTGGTCCTCCGGTCTTTATCTGTCGATTATAACTTCGAATAGCCATCAAGAAAGCAATAGTAAGAGTGTCCAGCTAAACGTACAAGCATTTGATCAATAAAAGGTAAAGGAAAGTGATCTTTTCTAGTGGTGGAATTCAATTTTCTATAATCAATACAAACCCTCCAACCGGTTTGCACACGAGTTGGGACAAGTTCATTCTTATCATTCTCCACCACCGTCACGCCCGATTTCTTTGGTACCACTTGTACCGGGCTTACCCACTTGCTATCGGATATGGGGTAGATAACACCCACGTCCAAAAGCTTGAGTATCTCCTTTTTCACCACTTCCATCATGGGAGGATTCAAACGACGTTGCGCTTCCCTTGTAGGCTTTGTATCATCCTCCACACGAATCTTATGCATACAAACGGCAGGGCTTATACCCTTGATATCGGCGATTGTCCATCCTATGGCCGTCTTGTACTTCCTTAGCACCCTTAGAAGTTTTTGCTCCTGTAATTCATTAAGCTCGTTAGAAACAATCACGGGTAAGTCTTCATTGTCACCCAAGTACAAGTACTTTAAGTGACTTGGAAGAGGTTTCAATTCTAAACTTGGAGATTTAACAATAGATGGCACAAGTTTTTCATTATTGCAAGGTAAAGAAGCATATGAAATATTCTTAATTGCTGATTTTTCCGGTAATGAGTCAAGAGAACCAATGGTTTCTTTAATCTCATCACTATACTCCAAACCGTTATCAAAGGGTGTAGTGAGCACGGTTTCCAAAGTATCACCACCATTCAACTCAAACATTTGTTGCGCCAATGTGTCCATCACATCAATGGAGAAACAAGAGTGGACATCACTAGGATATCTCATCGTCTCGAAAATGTTGAAACGTATTATTTCTCCATCGAACTCCATAGTTAGCGTTCCCTTGTCAACATCAATAATGGTTTTCGCCGTTTTCATGAAGGGACGCCCAAGTAGCAATGGAAGAGACGAGTCCGGTGAACCTTCATCCATCTCTAACACGCAAAGTCCGCTGGAAATACAAGTTTATTAACTCGCACAAGAACATCCTCAACAATACCCATTGGGTAGACATTAGAACGATCGGCTAATTGCAACACAATTCCAGATTTTTAAGAGGACCAAGATCAAGTGAATTATACATAGACGAGGCATGACATTAGCGGAAGCACCTAAGTCCAACATAGCTTTATTAAATGTAGTGTTACCAATGGTGACGGAATGTCAAAGCTTCCAGGTCCTTGCACTTAAGTGGGAGTTTGTGTTGTAAGATTGCCGAAGCATTCTCCCACACTAAGCACTTCATTACCTTTGAGCCTTTGTTTATTGGTACACAAGTCCTTCAACACCTTTGCATACTTTGGAACTTGCTTGATTGCATCTATGAGTGGTATGTTCACATGGATCTTCTTTAGAATGTCTAAAATCTCCTTTTCTAGTTCCGCTTTCTTAGAACTTGCAAATCTGCGAGGGAAAGGTAGAGGAGGAACATAAGTAGAAACCGGAGTTTTAGAGTTAGGAATAGGTACCTCGGAAGTTTGGGGAGAATCTCGGTTTCTCCTCCAAAACAGTTCCTTTGGTGTTTCCACTGTGCCCGAATCAGCAACTTCGGGTTGCACAAGTTGTGTACCACCTCTCAATGTAATTGCATTAACACCCTCCTTTGGGTTTATAGGTTGAGAAGGGAGTTTCCCACCATTTTGTGCCTTTAATTGATTCAACTCCATAGCCATAGAACCAACTTGAGTTTGCAACTCCTTAACCGAACTCTCCGTTCTTTGCATAAAAGATTTCAGCAACTCTTCCATATTGGACCCCATATTTTGAGGTTGTTGTTGTTGTTGAAATTGTTGCCTAGGCTGTAATTGTTGTTGAGGTTGAAATCCACTCGGGTTGTTGAAACTAGATTGTTGAATCGCTCCTTGCTTATTGGCATAGCTAAAATTGGGGTGATCTCTCCATCCCGGATTGTAAGTGTTGGAGTAGGGATCATACCGTCGTTGTTGATTTGGAAAGATCGCATTATCTTGCTCGTCTTCATAAGCTTGAGTGGAACTTGGTATAACCGCGGCTGCAACTTGTTGAAGCATTGCGTTCATGTTACCCATTTGTTGACGAAGTTCCTCAACCTCGCTCACCTCACTAACCCTTCTTAGAATCACATCAGACCCACGGCTCAAGAATTATTGTGAGTTCGCTGCCATGTTTCAATCAACTCTCTAGCTTGTGCCACCGTCTTGTTAACTAGTGCACCACCACCCGCAGCGTCGAGAAGGTTCCTATCACTTGATTGAAGTCCTTCATAGAAGTATTGGATGATCATAGCGTCAATTGGTGGTGAGGACAGCTTGCCACCAATCTCTTGTATCGTTTAACATTCATGTAAGGATTCTCCCACATTTTGCTTCATCTACAAATCTCCTTGCGAATTTGAGTAGCCTTTGATGCAGGAAAATATCTCTCCAAAAAGAGTTTCTTCAACCCATTCCATGTTGTGACACTTCCAGGAGGTAAGTAGTATAACCAATCCTTAGCACTATCCATTAAAGAGAAAACGAAAACTTTCAACATTGCACCATCCGCCGCAACATTCGCTGGAAGCATAGCCGTGACAATGGTGTGAAGTCCATAAGATGTTTGTTTGGGTCTTCATTCACCATGCCATGGAACTTTGGTAATTCTCTAAGCAACCCCGGCTTGATCTCAAAAGTAGAGTCCGTTTGAATACACCCATGTTGTGTATCTAGCCTATAAGAAGCCAACTCCTTGAGTGAACGATTTGCATCACCCATGCTTCTTCTTCTTCAACTTGTGGTTGTCTACGAATGGAACCTCTTTTTCCTCTTCTTGTTGTTGGAAAATCTCTTCTCCTACTTCCAACTCGTGCTCGTCCGTTGTGTCTTGACTTGGTTGGAGTATTGTGCCGCGTCGAGTAGCTATCCCGCACCTTGGATAATTCCAATCCTTAGAAGCCAGAGATTAGGTACCAAAACAATTCTCGCAAACAAGTGAGAAACAAGACAAGAAACAAACAACAAAGATGAAAGCGTAAATTGTAAAAGAAACTAAAAACTTAATAACTAGCCGTATGCCTCCCCGGCAGCGGCGCCAAAATTTGATCGCTGTCGTATGCGTCAAAAATAATTTCACTTTCCTAAAGTATATGATAAGAAAGAGTTCGTATCCACAGAGAGGCGATTGTAGTTATTTCGTAATCAATTTCTTAAAGTAACCAATTGGGGGATTTCTTATTTCTATTTAAGCAATAAAAACAAATTAAAAGCAAAGTAAATTGTAGAAAGTAATCAATGGAGAGAGATATTGGTCAAGGAATTCATCTTCAATCTTAGACATGTGCTTGCATATATGATTAGAATTACGATTTAATCTCTTGTGTTATCAAAAGCCTAGAGAATCAAGAGAGCAAGATAATATATTAATTTCCTAAGTTCATCAACACACACATTAGGGCTGCGTATGTGAATTCTACCTAAAGAATAACCTAACGCCTTGCGCTAATCAAGTTCAATTCCTAGGAGCATTAAGTTTCTTTAAATAGGCTAATCAATGCAATTGTCATGCGTTGCACATAAAAATTCGGACAATGGTCAAACTCTACATATGATTACGAGAGTGTATCACTACAAACCGTAAACATATCATGCTACTTGTATTCAAGGTTATCGCTCGATGAAAACCCTAAAATAGCTATGGACTAGGATGCAAGTTCAATTAATTGGCCACTTAACTAATCAAACATCAAAATCCTATCACAATACTTCAATCATGTGATCATAAAAAAAAGTAGAGAATCGAACGATAATCAAGAGAGAAAACTAATACATAAAGCAAACACAAGTTTTAGAAATCGGACTACATCCTTAACCAATAATAGAGAATTTAGCTACTCATAGCTATGGAGTTCATCACTAAAAATATAAGTTGAATAAAGAAGAAGATGAACAAAATCAAACCCTAGTTGCGTAAAACAAAAGTGGCTCTCCAAAGTTCCAAGAATAAGATATGATTTCCAAAAGTTGTAGAATTCTTGTTTTTATAGCCTTTCCTCTCTTCCAAAATTAGGTCAAGCCTTCAAAGTCCATTAGATAAAAATCCACCAAGCCCATCAGAGAGAGAAACCCGTGTAGAAAATAAGTCCAAAAAGTCATCGCCGGAAAACTGGTATTGTGGCCGGAAATCGGCCGGAGAAGTTGTCGGAAATCGGTTCCGGTGACCGGCAAAGTCCGCCCGGTCACCGGTCAACGGGTCGGATCGGGTCAACGAGTCGGATCGGGTCAACGATTCGGATCGGGTCAGCGAGTCGGATCATGAGTTAGACAGGCGAGTTAGACAGTCGGGACCAGCTGAGTGAATGGCATTGGCAAAAGGCCATTGCACATGCCAAAGTTGTGCTGCGCAATCCTTGTGCTTCACCACCTAGGTCACGGCCAAGATGGACCTGTGACACCTTCTATCAACCCAACACCCCTGTACATCCAATTAACAGCCCACACTCACCGTAACTCCCTTCCTACATCAAGAAACTTAAACTTTTGTAGCAACATTAACACCCATCTGTAGCTTCACTTTTAGTCCATCCATTACTGAGTTTGTTGACATCTAGCCTGCACTGCACATACCCAGCTCCAGACCCTCTAGCTAAGCTGCAATTTCAACTTGAGCATACCTTGCACAGCACCAAACCATTCATACAAAGCTCAAGCATCCATCACCATATGCATCTCAGGCCTAGTACCACAGTACCATGAGCCTCTGCCATCTTCCTGCCAAACACAGCTCCAATTGCATCACCGCTGCACTTGAGACCTGCACTCTCCTAACCATTGCCACAGCCTTCATTTTCAACTCAGGGTCACCTGCAATACCACCAACAAACCATCATCCCTGTTACCTGAGCTCCAACACAGTCCCAGCAACACCAGCTTCAACTATCAGTTCCCATTGCAGCTCAGCCTCTTGCTTTTCATCAGCAGCTGCTACTATAAACCTAAGTGTCAGCTCTCTACACCATTTTGACTCAACCTGCAATGCTCTCTTGCAGTTCCTGCAAAGCCAACTTCATTAAAATCTGAAGCATCATCATATTCAGCCATCAGCCACAATCCCTTGTAAACTCAACTACTATGCTCATATCACCACCATCAGCTGCCATTCATTATTATATGTGGCAACACTAGTACCACCTTCTTTGTAACCAGTTTAATCACCACAGACCCATCTCATTCTTCATATAGAGACTACAGCCATGTCTTCAATATTCTCAGCTCCTTTGTTGCTTCACTTGACAATTTCCATGAGCAACAGCAATGCCAATTCCTTCACTGCATCACCATCAGCCTAAACCCTCTCATTACCACTAATTCATACCAACTCGGACTCCACATACACACCTGCAATTGCTTCGTTTCCTGCAACCTACAACTCCATGGCAGCTATATCATCTCGGTCATTTCACCAACCCACTCAATTGCATCACCTCCTTGTACCTCAATCTTCAGCTTCTAACCTAGCTATTCTGCCTAGCACCAACCCTATCTGCTCATCACCACTAAAACCCATCGATTCCACCATCTTCAGCTTAAACTCATTTCGAGAAAACCCTAACTCTGAATCAGAAGCATCAAATAACAACACCCATATCATCTTCTTGTCTTGATTTCAAAAACCAAACATACCCAGTTCCAATTCAGCGAAAACCCTTCTCCGTTTCAATTTATTCGATCTATCAATCACAGTAGCTCAGACTCAGAAACCCCTCTTCAATTCGAGCATCAATTTCCGACTGATTCTTCACTCAACAACAACCCAGTTCGCTCAATCATCTTCTGATTCTTTAATCGATTTTACTGAAGTGCAAACCCTAGCCTCTTAATCTCTGTCATCATCTGAGCAACAACACTCAATTTCTCCATGTTCTCTCTTCGAATTCGATCTGCAGATGCAATCCCTAATTTCCTCTCGCATTTCTCTCTTTCTCGATCCGGTTTTCGGGTGGAGAACTAATAATTAAGAAATGAATTTTCTCAATTTTTGGGCAATGTAAGAAGGGCCATTAGCTTTAAGCGCTTTAAATGGATAAGGGCCACCTCGGTTTATCTTTGGCTTGTGGTTTCGCGAACCGACCGCCTAACTCTTCCTTGCTCAATCGATCGATTATGGAACCCGACAGTTCATTCTTCGCCTCCTTTGCGCAGCCTTAGCCTGCTCAAGAATCACTCGCCTATGAATTGACCTTCTAGCCCTTTACGCTTCAAATGGGTGATTTCTCCATCTTTCGTCCGTGCGACTCAGTACCTAATAACTCAAAAACACGCGTAAGATACGCAATTCCCAAGGAAAATAGCAAAGAAAGCATAAATACTAGATATAATATTAGGTGTTTTACAACACCTATCAGGAGGATTGTTTCTCGACTATAGTAGGGACTGCCGAGAGAATTTGGATGCTTAAGCAAAGCGGCAGAGGCCCTTCGGATAAGGTTACTTCTCTTGATCACTGCAAGCTTGGTTTTGGATCATGAAATGCCTTTGTGACCCATCAAGCTTGGTTTTGGATCTATCTTCATTAAAAGGCACTTCATTGAAATTTGTAAGTTGTATGGACGATGCAATGCGGTAAAAATGCTCCAATTGCAGCCCCTTAAATAGCTAAACCTTAGTCTATTTTGGAACACAAAAAACCCCTAAAATATCATTTAAAGTGAAAAGGAGGGAGTATTCGATTCCGGTGAAAAATAAACATACTCACTGGTTTTAAAACCGACTCGATCAGAAAACCAGAATCGAGACGCGGTCCAATCGCTGACCTCAAGAATGTGTGCAAGAACCCAAGCCCATAAGGCTATGACTTTGTGGTCTTGAGAATAAATATTTTTGAACCATCATTTGGGGCATACAATAAAATTTTGGGGCATACATAATAAGACAAAAATCAGGTTGGAAATAGTGTTTCTAGGGTATCCCTTATCCAACCTATTTTCATAATTGCAAAAATACACCTGAATGATTAGTGGTTAATTAGTGTTAACTTAAATGATTAGTTGTTAATGATTGGAGTTAGGATTAGAGTTTAATTTAGGATAATAATTTTATTTTTAAATAGAGTGAGTGAGTGAGTAGAAAAAAGAAGAAGAAGAAGAAGAGGAGGAAGTAGAAAAAGATAACTTTTTTTTTTTTTCTTTGAGATTTTTGTGATTGTTGATAGATGTGTGATCCAAATTCGAGTGAGGAAGGTGAATCTTCATCACGTAAACCTAAGAAAATACATATAAATTACAATGGAGATCCGGAGATGGCTTATTTGTTGGATTATGAAAATGAATTTACCCAAAATCAATCTCAAACTCAACTTTTTTCTCAAGCTCAAGATGATGACTTTTTGGAGCCAAATCCCGAAGATGAGTACATGGATGAGGAACCCAATGCTAATAATACATAGGTATGGTTGTAGACGTTGTTTAATGTCCGTTTTGTAGCTTGAATTCACCAAAAGTTTTGATTTTTATATGTAGTTAAAGCAATATGAGTTAGGTTAAGAGATAATTTGTATGTCGAACCTTGATAAATAAGAACAGTTCGGCTTATAATTTTAGTCCCCAATAAGCCGAACGCATATATGACAAGTAGTTCGACTTTTCAATTCAAACACGAATAGCCGAACTTGAAAGATCGTCTTTCAAATAGTATTGCGAATGAGCCGAACCTAACCCCAAACGATAGTGAAGTCTACCAATGGAGAACATTAAGGTCCAAATTAAACTCATTCAAATCAGTGAGATATTATCGTCATCTTTAAGAGAATGAAAATACGAAAACAACGCAAAAAGAATGAGGTCATTCGACATCAGACGAAGAAGTTATGGCCAAAATAAAATCTAAAAACTTGAGTGTCTGAGAGATAAGTTCAGTGATAACTCATCATCACGAGTTAGCCGAACACCGGAGCCTAAAAATCAAGATTTTCTAAGTGTTTACAGAGATAAGTTCGGCTTAAAAGTAATCTAATCGAGTCAGGTAACTCGACAACCACACAGGGTAAATTTCACTTGTTAGGTTCGTAGGGAAAGGTTGGCAAGGTATTAGCCGAACGACCTCGATGCAGGACATGTTTGGACGCAAAATTGACTTTTATCTCAAGGAGAAACGGTTTAGGAAGGATTCTAAAGCCTAACTTTGAGAGCTCTATATAAGAAAATCCTTAAGAAGAGATCTTTCAATTTTTATCATCTCTTTACACCACATTTATCATTCATATTATCTTCCATATCATAAAAAATACATCCAAAGCTCTAAAACGACATGCATCAATTTTGAGAAGAAAAATCAAATTAGAGGTTCACGATCACCACCCTATTCATCATCCCCCCCCCCCCCCCCCCACAATCTTCATCATAACCTCATACTACACCCTTATTTTCATCATTATCATCCTCTTGTTCTCACTGCAAACATCCGCCTGCATGCAAGTTTTTGGTGCCACCACTTGAGGTTTGAGAGTTTTGAATTAGAAGTAGTCACTTCCATTGTTTTCCTTTTAATCTTCTCTTTGAATTTTCTAGAATGGGTGCTAAAAAAATGATACACCTTAATTAATTTTCCAAAATAAATAAATATGACTCTACTAAACAATGTGATAAGTCACCTATAAATGAACAAGTTTATAGGATGCTATTAGCCATACACAGAGTCAAGTTAGCACATTCGATATTTATCGAGTGGTAGGAACAATGTGCTGAAGAACAATGTAAGATGGATTATTAAGTAATCGTATCCAAGTTAGGTGATTAGCATAAAAACAATTATAAGCCAAACACTCAAAGTTCGCTCATTCGATATTGAAAATATAACAATGGTATTCAAGTTCTATTTGGTTATCATACAAAATTTTCCGTGCGATCTCATTGGTTGCTCATACGATATTCAAAATATAACACATTTAAGCCGAACTGTTCTTCGTCTCGTATAAAAAAATAAGTTCTACCGCGACATTTCGACCCAACACTACCTGAAAACTAACAAAAACCTAGACGAATCATCAATTACATGTCATAAATCAACGAAATACGAAAATAAACAATGGGTTTGTGGGAAATAAAGCTATGTGCAATTTTAAAGAATCAGCCTCTATTTCTCCCTCTCCAACACCAATCGATCCACTATCCACTTCATCCGCATCTTTTCCAAAAAGCCTAGATTGAGATGCTACGAAGCAACACCGGGATTCAACACCGTATTTCTACAGTGGCACGCTTAACACGAGGTGCATGTATGTGTTTAATCGAGTCACGTTAATCGAACAAATTTTCAGAAATTTTCAGAAATTTTGGAGAAGAAGATGAGAAGAAGAGGGAGAGAGAAGGGTTTTTGGTTTTTAAAACTTTTTTTTTTTTTTTTTGTTTTTTTAAGTAACCGTTTTAGGATTAATGAGTGAGTTAATTAGTGGGTAATGGTTAATTAGTGGGAGGGTAGTTAATTAGGGGATGGGTTAATTAGTGGGAAAGTTTTAGGATTGAAATTTAATTAAGTGGAAGGGTAGTAATGTAATTTAAACTATATGAGGGTATTACAGTAACTTTAACATCACTAGGACACCCCTTAGCAGTTTGCATTGGATGGCATCATAAGTCTGTATGCCCCAAAATTATCCTGTATGCCCCAAATTAGGATTCATATTTTTCGCTGGGTCCATTTCCCATCAGGCTATGACTTTATCAATACAGTGATCCGAAATAGGATCACGAATGGAGGAGATCAAAATCCTCTTTCTCTATGCTCAAATCTTACATCACTAAACCCTTCTTTTAATCTTCTTCTTCGTATCAGTGTTCGATTTATTTCTTCTTCTTCCTCTGCAGATCACATCCATTCTTCTTCTTCTTCTTGTTCATTTGTAGTTTCTTACTTGATGAATTCTTGTGGGTTAACAGAAAAAGAAGCTATCTCCGCCTCTAAAAAAGTTAATTTCAAATCCACATCAAATCCAGACACTGTTCTTACTTGCTTTCAAGATTACGGGTTCACTAAACCCGACATCTCCAAACTCATCATCAAGAACCCTGGATTCCTTTCACTTAATGCTCATAAAACCCTCAAACCCAAACTTGATTATTTGAATTCTAAAGATGTCTCTAGACTTGAAGTTGTCAAGGTCTTATCTACTAACCCTACAATTCTTGGGAGAAGTTTAGAAAACCTTATTATTCCTTTATTCGATTCCATCAAAAGCATTGTTGGTACTGATAAGTATGTGTTTGCCGTTTTTTGACGTTCAATGGGACTAAGTGATAAATTGATGCTCAACATACAGGTTTTAAGAGATGAAGGTGTCCCTCAATCAAGTATTGTCAAGTTTCTGATCAACGGACCGAGGACCCTTTTGATTAGCACTGGTAAATTTAAAGACATTGTACAAGAAATTAAGGGTATGGGTTTCGATCCTTACAAACATGCATTTCTTATTGCTATTCATGCATTGGCGGCGATGACTAAATCGACTTGGGAAACTAAGTTGAATGCTTACAGGAAATGGGGTTGGTCAGAAGATCAAATTCAATTTGCTTTTATGTTGAATCCTATATGTATGAAGCACTCTGAGAAGAGAAGAAGATATCGATGATAATGGATTACCTTGTGAATCAAATGGGTATTAGTTCCTTGCTTATTGCCAGATGCCCAAATGTTTTGAATTATAGCCTGGAGAAGAGGATTATACCTAGGTGTTCTGTATATCGAAGTTTAGTCTCTAAGGGTCTCATTGATAAAGATCGAATTCGCATAACTTCGCTTTTATACATGTCCGACAAGTCTTTCTTGGACAAGTTTGTGATCAAGTATGAGGAAGAAGCTCCGGAGCTAATGAAGGTAGTTTTCTAATCATTTTGTGAGACATGATCAACGTGATGTTGATTGGCAGAATCTCTGACAGTTTTTAGTTTACCTTGTATTTCCTTTCCGGCTTATGCTTTTTTTTTAACATATTAGCTGTATTGAAACACAGGTATACTAAATCAGCATTGCATTTCCACTGCTTAGGAGGATTCTAACACGAGACCTGTTTTCCGGATCACTTATGTAGTTATGTTATACACAGTAGTATCTGTTGGTGGTATGCAGTCGAACTTTGCTCATTCAAGCTTACATCTATATATATTCCCATATGAGTGAATGTTCCTTCATTTTTTTAAGTTAATGCAAGTTTGTTGACTTCTAAAACCCTGAATAATTACTGGAAAACACTCATACAAATTGCTTGTTGAAAATTTTGGCATGTACAGCAGTAGTGGTAAATGTTTTTACATGGTTTACTCTCTA
The DNA here is from genome assembly GCA_023531295.1 of Papaver armeniacum. Taxonomy (NCBI): domain Eukaryota; kingdom Viridiplantae; phylum Streptophyta; class Magnoliopsida; order Ranunculales; family Papaveraceae; genus Papaver; species Papaver armeniacum. The sequence goes on from JAJJWW010006784.1 coordinate 173,945, forward strand.
ACAGTAAATGTTTGTTTACATGGTAATTTGGTTGCTGTAATGGATGCAGAAGATACTTGATGGATTATCAGAAACACAAGCAAAATCCGCATCAAAGAAACTCTATTTCAACACCACACCGATTCCCGACTCAAGTTCTTACTTTCCTTGAATCTTACGGGTTCACTAAACTCTATCTGATCCTCACAGAATCCTTAAGCCCAAATCTGTTTATTTATTATCTAGAGATATTACTGCTCTTCAACTTGCCAATATTTTATCTACCAACCCACTGATTCTCTATAGAAGTAGAAAGACATTTTGTTCCTTTTTTCCAGTTCATCAAGAAGATTGTTGTTAATGACAAAGATGTATTCCTATTCTTCAATGTCCTTGTATTCCTACATAGTGCAGAAGTAGACGAAAATTGATGCACAACATACAGGTTTTGAGAGATGAGGGTGCTGCTCAATCAAATATTGTCAAGTATTAAATTACCAACCGAGGAAATCTATGAAGGAGACTGGAAAATTTAAGGACATTGTAGAAGAGGTTAAGGGTATGGGTTTCAATCCTTACAAATATGCATTTCTAGTGCTATTCATGTAACTGCAGCAATGAGTATATCGCCGTGGGAAAAAAGTTCAATGCTTATAGGAAATGGGGCTGGTCAGAAGAACAAATTCAGTTTGCATTTATGTTGAATCCTATATGTATGATGCACTCTGAGCAGAAGATATCGGGGACTATGGATTACCTTGTGAACCAAATGGGGGTTAGTTCATTGCTTATTGCTAGATACCTGGTGATTTTAAATTATTGAAGTTTAGTCTCTTAGGGTCTCACTAATAAGGATCAAATTCACGTAACTTTGGTTACATATCCGAGGTTTTTTGTTGCACACGTTTGTGATCGAGCATGAGGAAGAAGCTCGGATCTAATGAAGGTATACCATTCTTAGCTATTTGCTAGTTTTCTAATCATTTTGTGAGACATGATCAACACGATGTAGATTGTCAGAATCTGTTGACAGTTTTTAGTTTACCGTGCTATTTCAGTCTTACACATTGGCTGCAACTTTAGGCATTCTCTTGTAAATCTGTAGCTCAACTTAATTATGATGTTTTTTTTCATGGATTTGTTGGATTTCTTTTTGTTAGTTCTAGATATATGAAGATTCTAACATATTGAAGTGGGTTCTTTTTTCCTTGTCATTTTTCGTTCGTTCTTGCCTCAGCTGAGGTGATTGAAGATTTGAAATATCTGATTTTGTATATAATATTCTAAGTATATATTGTTATGTGTAGAAGGGAGAGCTGTAGCAGCAGCAACGACCTCATTCAGAGGAAATGTGTCTTCTATAGCCTCATTTTATGGTAGGGCTAACTCTGGGAGTGCATCAACTGGATGGATTTCAGGAGCCATTGCCTTCCTGCTGCAGGTTTGATCACAACTGCAATTGCTGTGGTCTTTTACTTCTTGATATTTCAATGGAGCTACTCACCGAGCGGCTTTTGGTCCTGTTTATTTCTATCTTGTGCTCTCATCTGGATGGGCTGATATTTCCTTAAAATGTTGGGATTTTGTCAACAATCTTTGAGAAGATAAGTTGGTGTTTCTCTTGTGGTCTTCTCATGGTATTGCCTATTACAAGACGAAAAACTTCCCTTGCAATTCTCCTGAAGATTCTCACTCTTCTTTATCTACCCCTGTTTACTTGCATTGCATCTTTTGTTTCCCTAGTTAATTTCTTTACTCGTTATCCTAATATTTAGTCCAATGTAGGCAAAGGACATGATGATTTTAAAGTAAAAGGTCTGAGTAGGAAATGCATGTTAGTAGCGACTAGATGAAATTTGGAGGCGAAAAGAGAGGACCCCTGCCCTTGTTCAAGTTATAGCATGTGGCTGTCGCAAACTCTTCCATAACAATTATACCTTGTGTAATGGGTTGAAAGAAAAGGCGTGGACCGTACTCTAGAGTTAAGTGCGGTCTAGACTTCGCCCAATATAATACCCTGTCCTTCAAATGTTGAACATCTCTTCGCTGCTGTCATGTTTTCTACATATGATCACACCTTCTTTCTGATCCTTTTGCAATATACATTTTAAGCTCTATCAAGCAATATTCTAGTAGATGAAGCCTCACTAGCTAGGTACTTGTATATTTCAGATATTTTATCCAGCTAACAGTTGGAGAATGATTCCCTGTATTGTCCCCTCTATTTATAAATGGGCAATGAAGTAGTTTTTGTACCTATCTTGCATATATTCATCCTAATTGTAATCCTGACATTTACTCGATTATGTTTCTTGATCCTCCAGCATACATGCTTCAAGATCAGGGAAGCACATGCCGTGAGGTACTAAAAATAATAATTTGAGTATCATGTTTCTCTATTAAGTCGCATTTCTGTTCTGTTCTTTTATCCTTTTCTCCTAATGATATGAATCTTTCCCTTTTACTCAGTTGGAACGGACCTTTATAGCTATCAAACCTGATGGAGTGCAGAGAGGGCTGGTAAATATCTTGTTCCTCTTAAAGCATATCTCTCCTGTCGGATGCTCCATGATTTACTTAATGTCTAAATTTCCTTATCCTGTTTGCAGATATCAGAGATTGTTGCTCGTTCTGAGCGCAAGGGGTTTAAGCTTGTGGCAATCAAGTTAGTAGTCCCTTCCAAAGACTGCTCAGAAACATTACCATGACTTGAAGAAAAAGACCCTTTCTCAACGGCCTTTGTGATTTCCTCAGTGCTGGCCCTGTGCTTTCCATGGTGAGAGAAAGACAGAAAGAAGTTTCTAGTCAGCTATACAAATTGGGAAACTAAGACTTTATGTTTCTATAGGTTTGGGAAGGCTTGAAAGGTTAAGTCCTCCTCACAGTCATAAGAATAAACCAAAAATTCAATCTTTGAATCTTTCAATTCAGCAAAAAGCTTTTGTATAAATTCTTTAGTTCTTGATTTTTAATTCAGCAAGCTGAGTGGTTACTCTGGTATAGTTGCCCCCTTGAAGAATTAGAAGGCTGATGATTGTCATCATGAGTGGCAGAAGCTCACCAAGTCCTTGCAGTTTTTGTTCAAAGAAAGAAAAAGCATTAGCGGTAGGTTAAAAAGTAAATGTATGTGTGGAGATGCGTGGGGTATCGAACCCCGTACCTCTAGCATGCAAAGCGAGCGCTCTACCATGTGAGCTACATCCCCGTGTTGATATTTTGCCGGTATCCATAATATATATATAGAACCCCAAAGTTATTACCAAAAGCTCATTGAACTGTTACGAATCATCATCAACAATCAAAAACTTCGTTTCTCTGTTGTTGTATCTCAACTCTCGAGGGGTGCTGGACTCGACCAATTCTTTATGCGGAAGGAAATCAAGATTGCTGAGGGGTATGCCAAATCTCTCACACCCATAAGATTTACTAGATTGGTACACCTTATGTAAAGTGGTGCATGTGCAACAATCTTGAAAGAAATGAGCAAACAAAGTAGAGACGTATAAAACTAGTACCATATTTGTTTGGATCCGACTCTTCACCTGATTCGAACCCACCCATATGCCAGATCATTTGTTTTTAGTATTTTCGATGTTTGATTTGAAGTCGACTCTAAGCTGTTACATATAACTCGGAGCCATTTGAGTCGGATATTATTATTTTTAGTCATATGTAATAATTTAGATTCAGATGAGTCAGATCCACCATTGACAGGGGCGGAGCCAAGGGTTTACTAACCCCCCCCCCCCCCAAAAAAAAAAAAATCACAAGAACCATAAAAATACCCTTGATTTTATAATATATTTTACATTTATTTTGATTTTTATAATTAGTCCACTGGTGTGTGTAGAATTATTTTTTAGTCCCCCTCAATCTCAAAGTCTGGCTCCGCCACTGACATTGATGCCTCTGAATGTGTTTGTTGGAGATGAAGATGCATCTTTAATGGACATGAAACCCCTTATAAATAGTGATGATTCAAGAACTTATTACTTTCTTCATTTTTAATAGCATGATCAGAAACTCTAAACATCGTGTTTTTGGTCGGGTCAAGATAGTACAATCCGTGAACTCGGTTATGGTGTTAAGGATTCATTGAGTCCTGAAGGTAAAATTCATTGATATGTTGTGATCACCCATTATTTGGGAAAGGCCATTCTAAAAGAATCCAAATACCCTTGAAATCAGGGGTACAACAATTATCCGTGTGTTTTTCATTATCTATTATAACCCAACTTTTCAACACAAGTATAGTCTGAAAACTCGAAGTGTTCGTTAATTTTGTAGTTAAGTTTCTACTCACTTAAGATAAGAATATTTATTCACTTACGAACGTGAATGTGATCCATGATTGTTTTAATGAAGGCACAAAAATATAAAGATTATGATCCAAGATTTTCTCAACGTGAATGTGATCCGAGATCATAATATTTGAAGGCGAAATATGGGGGGATGTGCACAATATTACCTTGGAGACAAACGCTATAATCTTGTACCAGTCTCATTTTTCTCAAAGTCTCAAAAATGTTATAATCGAAAAACTAGTCTTCAAATGGGAAAACACAGTTAGGAGATAGTTTTTTTTTTTCTTTTTTTAGTATTTTAAGTCAAACTGTTATCTGTAAAATAGTTATGGTTTGTCATTCTTTCAAATAGGAAGACACAGTTGTGACGCAATTCGGAGTTAACTTCTTAAAAAGTTTTGCTTTTAAGAAACTGTTATATATAAAATCTTATCGTTTTGTTGATAAAAAAACGTGAAGTTGGTAAAAGTCCTTTCCCCATCTTTTTTTTACTCCATCAACCCCTTAGTTTCTCGTGGTAAATTCGAAATAAGCAACCCTTTAAGGTTCCACACGGTAAACCGCATAACTATAATTAAAATTTACTCTCCACTTTTTTTATTTTTCAGATTCACTTCAGTATGACTTCAGGAGGTTTATATTCCATTTTGACTTCCTCTAATGTCTAACAACCTACTTCAATAAGTTTCGGTTTGGCACACCAATATTATCAATGCAAGGTATTAGATGTAACATGTAGTACTAACGCCATGCATTTGAACTGAATGTAGTTCGGTATTTAGTTTTTTACATGAACATAAAATATATGTAACATAAAAATTTATAAAATACATTATTACTCGCCCTAAAAAACTGTAGAAAGATATGAAGAAGCTAAGAAACGAGATAACGAGAGAGGATAGATGAAGTTTAGATGAAGCTTATGGGTGAGGGGGACAATACTTGTTACAAGGGATGTAAGAACTAACGAAGAAATTGAGTTGATTGATTGGGTCATATTATATGAAGACACATGCTTGTTGTTGCCTCATAGGTTTAGTTGTAGTAATGCAAGATAAATGAATGGAGCGACGATTGATCACAAAGGTATGAAGAAAAAAATCAATACGTACGGTTTTAGGTTCAACTACTTGTTGTTATATTTTACTAGGTATATATAATCTCTGTTGTCATGGAAAAACACTAGATACCTGATTAAATGCAAGCTAAAGCAATATGGACGCTTGATCATAAAAATGAAGCATAAAATCAATACCTAATTAAATTCAACTGCTTGTTGTGCTATTTTACTAGGTAGAAACCATCATGATTATTAGAAACTATTAACATATTTTTCAATGACAAGTATCCAAAGATCTGCAATACAAATTCGAATCTTCGCATTGAAAACACTATATATGTGCTCTTGTTACGCACTTGGGCACATTTAACATTTTCTCTTATTATTATTTTTTGATGAAATGTAGAGTGAACCCGTCAATTTTCACAGGTTTGGAAATGAGTTAAAACCTTTTCTCTAACTGTATAAACAAAACTTTGCATATTTTTTCACCATATCTTTCACGGCCACAAATTTTTACCACCACAATAAGAAGTTACCTTTACTGAATACAGTTTTACATCAAGAGATAGAAATAAATACATTAAAAATAATCTAATCACTGAGAAATGATCTTCCTTTGTTTATGTTTAACGAATCTTTCTTTGTTTATGTTTAACATCCTAACATGACCTAAAGTATGTACCACCTAACTATTCTGCAAAAAAAATATTGCATCATTGATAGTAGTATAGAAAAAAGAACATTTAAAATAATACACATGATGTCAATTAATAGGCTGCTGTACAGAAAAAAGAACATTGCCTTATTGATAGGCATTTGAATTAGTATTTGCGTCAGTAGTTATCAATTGTTTAAGTAGGGAACGATAAATCCTACTTTGTAGGGAGGTCTATGCATAGGTATGTCTTGTAATCATCTTTGCAAACTCTATTTAAGGAATCTCAATTAGTGAAACGATATGCAAAAAAACAAATTACAATTAGAGTTCTAGTGAGTCGATTTTTATCGAATAAAACCATTATCGACGACAGGCTCGTCCATAAACCCAAATCTATTTATTTGGGTTCAGGGTTCATGGTTCAAATCTAAGTTGCGATATTAGAAAGATATTAAGAGGATCGTAACACATGAATTTCTTCCTAACAAAATGACGAAGTTTGATATTAACTTGTAACTTTTTTGTTATACATTCTATTAAAAAAAGTAAACACTGGGGTAAAAATCTAGATCATTCTTGTCCTTTTAAACGTTGAACTGCTAAATATCTAACCATCTGTTTGTATCTCCCTATATAAATATCTTTCTACCTATCAGTTGTTAGGGTTAAAAAATTGAACCAGTGATTGCCGAATAGAAAGAAAAATGGTTAGGGTTTCGGTTTATTGAAGATGAAAATTGATAGTTACCCTTATTTTTAATGCCTCCAACCAAATTTCATTATCATGAGGAATTCTACCATTTTCCTAAACTTCCACTATCCGTCAGATCATAGAAAATTCTTAGTCCAACAAAAACCCTAAAAATAAGTCCAGCAGCAACACAAACCTAATTAGAATATGAAGAAGAAATTTGAAATGAGAGATCAATGAACATCAAAATAATAATACATATTCTGGTGGTGGCATAGAACTTAGAAAAGAGATGGCGGAAGATGTATTCTATTTCGGAAAAAGAGACTAAGTCAAGGAAAATAATTTTATATATCACTTCTAGAGTATCATATTTGATGTAGCGGCACCAATTCAAACACATGGCACTTTATGATTCTACCAAACTACGGTCAAACCACAATTATTTTCTCAATCTCTGAGCTTCTGATTGTTTTACGCGTCGTTTTTTCAAACAAAATCTTAAATATTTTCATAGCATTGTTGCCACAATGCCATTATTTTTCTTTCAGGAAGATCCAACAATTTTAGGTGCCATATTTTTTTTGTTGCGACAATATATTACAATAAATTTTTTTTTGAAGGACAAATGGGCTCTAAAGAGTCCTATTTATTAAACTACCTCAGTAAGATTGAGGTTTGAAACCATACAAAGGCTTAGTTTGGTATTACTGTGAGTTTTGTAAAAGCGCTTTTCTGTTGTGCGTTGTTGTATAAAAAAGCAGTTGAACAATTGGTAAAATATAAACTAAAAGTTAAAGCTAATTAAAAAACAATCAAATTGTGTTTGGTAAAATATCAAGTTCAACTATTGTTCTTGTAGCAAATGAGAAAACAGACATATCTCTTGAAATAGTTTTTATTCTAATTTTTTGGGTTTAAAATAATATATATTATAACAAATATATATAGTATTAAATTTGCTAATTAGTGTTAATGTTATTATTGCTTTTGTTAAAAATTATTATTTTTATTAATCACTTTTGTTAGAGCATTGCTCGGTTGAACCCACCAAGCGTTGGTATGTCAAGGTTGGTTGTCATATTTTAGTTCCAAAACTCAAGGTCGCTTGATTGGATTACTAGAGCCAACTTCGTTAGATTAGACTAGGAAGTTTAGAAATGTTGAGACATACAAGTATTACTTTGAAGAACCTGGAGAATCTGAAAGTCGTATCGACGTAAACGAACACATCATCCTTCTACTCGAGGTTAGTAATACAAGACTTGACTTGTTTCCATTTATATATATGTTACTTTAAATTCGTTTAGGTTGAAAACATAAAATGTGAAGTTATATATATGGAATTATAGTATTGGAGACTTGATCATCTTATTATGATTAAGGGTTATTTTGTGTTTCCTCCCCTCCCAAGATTGCTAATTAGCGTTTCCTCCCCAAATAGATCAAAATTAGTGTTTCCTCCCATCGTTAGTTTTTCCATCCAATACTCATTAAATTTGAGTCAAGACATGTGCATACGTGGCGTAGATTGTACATGTGTTCCATGATCTACCCAAAATACCCCACTTTGAAAACAAACTTTAAAAACGTGTTTAAGAATACCACATGTTTCCTTCTTGTCCGACACCAAAGATCGCCATCACAGATTGAAATGGATTCTTTCGATTGAACTTAATCGTTGAAATCGAGATAAACCCAAACTCTAATCTTCTTTCCTTTTGTTGAAAATCTTATTTGCATCGATCAAACCCAAGATTTTACAAGAATTGTTTTGGGGGTTGTTTTCCCTATATCTGCTACTCACAGGAAAACTCGAGCCACCCAGGTTTTCTAATTGACTTCTTAAATATCATCTAGCCCCTTCGTAAACAACCTCCCAAATCAGATGTGACAATACATGTGTAGTGATAACCCCTTGTTTCTCTTCTAGTCATTACATTACTCAAAAACCAGCCACCTCTCGACCCAAAAACCACATATGATTCATACTTAACCTCAGTGTCTTTGGCTTGAAAATACTTCCTAGCACATTGTAAATATACACGGGGGACGATGGATAGCTAACGACAAGATTCTTGGCGGTAAGAACTAGGTGCTCAGTGCATTTTCTCATACACCTCCATGTGTGTGAATCTAATGATAGAGAATTAATAATCTCTGTTGATTTGTATGTCATTCTCAATCTCCTTCCATGTAGAATTCAAATTCAAATCAAACCCATATTTGAAACCATACAATATTTATAAACAACAACATTCATTAAATCCAGAAGCAACACGTCATCTTCAATTCGAGCGGCAAACATTTGTTTTCTGAGTTCTCGATCAAATCTTCACTAAATATCCTCATGAATCGCTAATAAATCTTCTTCTCATCGATCAATCCCATCTAGATTTTTCATTCATAGATGGAAACCCCTTATTCGACATCTATGATTAAAGTATCAAGGAAGAATATACAAGTTGTATAACAACTTATGTATATTGAATTACAAAGTATAATTCTTATCTTTTGGACTTCGTAATTGCGACATAGACACTATCTGTGTAAATTGTTACCAGATTGTGTAATGAACTTAGGATTTATTCCATGCCTAGAAAACTATGTTAACTACATGAGTTTAAGAAACTAGACATGCGAAACTAGTTTCGTAATTAAAAAGAACCAATGCAATTGGTGATCCGATTCCTATTAGGAATCTATAGCATGACCGGTCCCTATTAGGGGATCTATAGCAGAATCGACCCTGCCTTTGGGATATATAATAGGAACGATACCTATTAGGGATCTCTTGCAGGACCGTTCCCAATAGCAAATCCCATATTTCCGATTTTACATAAACTTTAGGGTTTTGTGAATATCAAACTATGAGTTTCTATTAAGGAAAGTTCAAGATGTCGACATTGTGAGTAATTTGAAAATGAGTTAAAATATTATCTTTAATTATTCAAAGATAGTCTTGATACTCAAGGTGAGATCCCAAACCGAAAATAATATTTTTATCGAGATTTTCGAATTTATATGTTTATTTTTCCAGCAAGTAAAACATATCTCTGGAAGATAAATTAGTAAAGTATACTTGTATGCTAGATAATATTGAGTTGTCATATATGAGTGATTTCGTCATATTGGTTGGAATTAGACAAAACCGAAAATTGGTGTGTATTGCATATCTTTAGAATATTTTTCGTTTATGGAAATTCCTTGGTGTCTAATCTACCTTGGTCTATAAATATTGAAGTTTGTTCTTCTTACAAACTTATCCCGACACAAACACTTCATTGTGTAGTCACTGTGGTAGCCGACTAATCACTACACCATTTTTTAAGGATTAGCAATGGACTGTGGTTGTTGCTGACTGGGGTCGCAACGACAGATCACTGTTGCAAAACACCGTGTTGCAGTTTTTCTCAACGGCATAAGCTCCGTTACGACTCTCGGTCAGCAACGGAGATTCGCAGCGTCCACTGTTGTTGCTAAATTGTTTATTCGCAACCGAAGGTTATCGTTTCTAAGTTGTTGCTAATTACAGGAATACCCCTAGCCAGAACTATATGTTATTGGTTCTGGTTCTAATTTAGCAACAACTGAAAGCCGTTGCTAATCTTTTACAACAGAAAAAAAAAGGTCAAGTTTTCATTGACCTGGTCAAAATCCATTTCCCCCTACAATTACCCTAATCATCCATTTCTTGTGATTCAATATAATAATTCTCATATATTCTACATTTCCACAGATCTAATAATTTTACTATAATGTTGTGTACCTAAAATAAAAAAATTCAGCATTTTCACATGTTCTGAAACTCTCATGCAGTTATATGTTCCATGTTACAGGTTTAAATATCAAAGACATTATACAAACTACAAAAGAAGGAAACCAAAAAACAATAAAGCAGTGATGGGTTCTTGATCGCTGTCGTATGCGTCAAAAATAATTTCACTTTCCTAAAGTATATGATAAGAAAGAGTTCGTTTCCACAGAGAGACGATTGTAGTTATTACGTATTCAATTTCTTAAAGTAACCAATTGGGGGGATTTCTGATTTTTATGTAAGTAATAAAAGTAAATCAAAAGCAAAGTAAATTGTAGAAAGTAATCAATAGAGAAAGATATTGGTCAAGGAATTCATCTTCAATCTTAAACATGTGCTTGCATATATGATTAGAATTACAATTTAATCTCTTATATTATCAAAATCCTAGAGAATCAAGAGAGCAAGATAATCTATTAATTTCCTAAGTTCGTCAACACACACATTAGAGCTGCGTATGTGAATTCTACCTAAAGAATAACCTAACGCCTTGCGCTAAGACTAAGTCTTATGGGCTAGATTGGAGGTGCTAGATTAGCACTTAAGTGTTGCAATTCAAAAAAAAGTGTGGCAAAAAAGTTAACACTAGTTCTCTCTCCTACCAGTGCTAGCATGTGAACTAGCATGTGAACTAGATGTTAGATAGTTGTTGAATGATTGGCAGCTTGAAAACTACCTTTTTCGCGGAATGGTTCAGCGCTGAGAGATTTATTTTTGATATGACGGCTGAGATTTAAAGCGCTGAACCATTCAAATAACTGAGCACGGAATAGTGGTTTAGCGCTGGCGCGGAATGAATGGTTCAACACTTGGCTGACGACGTGGATCTGCTAATCTAGCTGCTAGATTAGCATTCCCATAAGACTTAGGAGGTAGTCCTGACTGCTAATCTAGGTTCTAGACTAGCACCCCATAAGACTTAGTCTAATTAAGTTCAATTCCTAAGAGCATTAAGTTTCAGAAATAGGCTAATCAATGCAATTGTCATACATTGCGCATGACAATTCAGACAATGGTCAAACTCTACATATGAATACGAGAGTGTATCACTACAAACCGTAAACATATCATGCTACTTGTATTCAGGGTTATCGCTTGATGAAAAACCCTAAAATAGCTATGGACAAGGATGCAAGTTCAATTAATTGGCCACTTAACTAAACAAACATCTAATCCAATCACAATACATCAATCATGTGATATTAAAACAGTAGAGATTTAAACGATAATTAAGAGAGAAAACTAATACATAACACAAGCACAAGTTTTAGAAATAGGACTACATCCTTAACCAATAATATAGAATTTAGCTACTCATAGCTATGGAGTTCATCACAAAAATATGAATTGAATAAAGAAGAAGATGAACAAAACCAAACCCTAGTAGCGTAAACAAAAGCGGCTCTCTCCAAAACTCCAAGAAAAAAACCTTCTAAACTTGTAGAAAAACTTCTCTTTTATAGATCCTCTTGTTCCAAAATTAGGTCTAGTCTTCAAAGACCAAAGTCCAATAATAAGATGTCCACCAAGTCCATATGTGAGGAATACCCATGTGAAAATATGTCCCAAAAGAGGTCGACGGAAAACTGGTATTATGGCCGGAAATTGGCCGGAGGAGTGACCGGAAAGTACCTCAGGTGACCGACAAAGTCCACCCGTTCACCGGTCAACGAGTCAACTCGGTCGAGTCAACCGAGTCACACCGAGTTGGTGAGTCAGGTGGGTGAATCAACTGAGTTAGGTAATCAAGTTTGAGTCAGAGGCTAAATCAGCTGACTTGGTTCTAGCCTTCTAGCCATTGCACAGGCCTGAGTTGTTGCACAACGATTGTGCTTCACCACCTCAGTCACACCCATGATGGCCCTGCATTGCCACTTACAATCCAACATCCTAACTCATTGCTAAATTACTCCATCACCATCTCTGTAGCTCCATAGTCCATTGCTCCATTCAACATTAACTCCATCTTCATCCCAGGTTCAATTCTACCTCAGCACTCAGTAGACCCACACAGCAGTACCATGAAACTGTATTCTACACACAACCAATCACCAACACCATCCTCTTGCACCTGTAACTAATACCAGAACCTCACATCAGACTTGAGCACCACCATTCTTCCATTGCAACAAACGTTGCATTCCATCCTTACACAATTCCACCTAATCCATGACAATCATCCGCAACAACCTTAATATCTCTTTCTTGATTCAACCTCCATCTCACCTGCAATGTCATTCCCGTTTTAGCATACTCAAACCCACAGCAAACTTGCCTCACTTTCTTCGCTTCAATTTCAGCTCAAGTACACCACCAGGATCCAACACAAAAGCACCCGCAATTCCCCATCATTTGTAGCTGCAACACCTACCCATTACTGCACCAACCAATTCTTGCAGACTAATCTGTCCTGCAGCTTCAACTGCTTCAGTCGTTCCAGTTCTAATAGCTACCATCAACCTGAATATGCAATTCCCATCTACAAAGTTCAGCCTGCAATCCATTTACCCATTCTGCACTCTCTCTTCTCAGGTTTCTTGCTCCACTCATGTTACTGCAAAACTAAGTTCATACACATACACACACGCCATTTCGATATCACAGCAGAAAACCATCAATTCCTCCCTGTCTGTGTAGTTCATTTCCTGCTCAAAACAAACGTCAGTAGCAGCAACATCAATTCTTCCAGCAAACTCTGCCATCACCTGCAAATCTGAACCAACAGTACCACTTCCTTTATTCAACTCAAAACCTTCCTCGCTTCCAAGTCAAGTCCTGGCCATTGTCTACCAATGCCACATACCCAACCATCAATTCTTCCTTGTCTTTTCTCAGCGGAACTGAACTTCAAAACCAAATGGATTTGACCCAAACTCTGTGTCCATCTTGGCTTCCAGTTCTTCCTGAGATTCAAAACTTGTTCTTGTTCAAACCTCAACTGATTAGCAATTGAACGCAAATCCTTAACATTACCATCTCGTCACCATGAGTTCTATTATTAATTCGAACAAAACCCATTCTTTTATACTCTCTCAATCTCAGAATGCCCATGAATCTCCACCATTTGCTACCAACAACAATCATCAAACCCATCTTCAATTCTTTCGAAAATCAAACATCAAACCCCCATTTACTCACCATCAAAACCCTAATTTCACATTCATCCAACTTCCTTCTTGGATTTCTCGTCTCAAACTCAACCCTAGCAGCAGACCCATTTGAACGGCAGCAACACCAACATATCCCTCTTCACAACAAAATCGAATCCATTTTCTTCTCAATTTCTTCAGCCGTTCTTCATTTGAGCATCAACAGAGGCAATTACGTGATTAGCCATCTCCCTCTCCATTGAACTCTTACAGCAGCCGCTCTCTTGTCTCTGAATTTGAGATGAAGTGTGTAATAAAATGAGAAACGTATCCTCAGTTTAGGGCAATGTACTGAGTGAAGTTTATATTGGCACCCCACACGTTAGGATAAGGGGCACCCAACTGAAACACTAATTCCCTTCAACCGTCATTCCTGCGAGACTGGCAATACAATTTTAATGATTCTTGTTCTGTCAGGTATGGGACTGAATAGCTTCATTACTTTTGCTCGTAACTTTCTCATACAACGTCAGAATGACCTCGTTCTTTCGCCATTGACCTCATATTTTCGTGCTCTTCAACATGATGAGAAAGAATCCAAGATTTGGGCGAGTTCCACTTCTTTTTGCTCCAAATGACTCCATTGCACCTAATAAACTCAAAAGCAATCATAAGATACATAATTCACAAAAAACTCGCAAAGAAAGCATAAATACTAGATATAAAATTTGGTATTTTACAACACCTGTCAGTTCTGAGTTGCAATAAGAGACCAGGTGTAAACTAAAATGGTGAAAATTGTACTAAAACATAGCACAACTGAAAAAAATTAAGAGTCAAAAGATTTTATATAAATATAAAGCCATAATTTCAATATTGTTTCTTACATTGTACTGGTGCAATTATGTTTGTATACTTCAATGGGTTGCATATATAAATGGAATGTTACAAGTTCTTACAGTGAGAATTCAAAATGTTGCAAATAATTGTGGCTTGAGAGGATAATCACATGATGGCGCCCAATTCTCATCTCGTAAATGAGACCAAGATGATGAAGAACCTGCACAAAGGATTGTGCAGCTAAACTCAGTAGTGAGAAAACTGAAAAATGACAAGTAAAGAACTTTCAGTCTGATCTTATCAGAGTGCTTACCCATGTCAAAGTAATGAATGCTAATTGGGTGCTTTATCAGCTTCATTGTTGAGATTTCTCTCCTTATCTGCAGATGTAACATAAGCAATTTCAACGAGTGTTACAGTCTTACATAGGTAAATTACTAAACAACCACACAACCATGTATGGCATCAACATAGCATAAGATCTATGAGTCAACTAGCATAAAACGTTAATGTAAGCAAGGAATTATATAACGTTCAAGAAAGTAGCTAATCAGGTGAACTGGCTTGTTAAGCAATAGTCTATTGGTGTATGACAAACCAGATTGGCAATATTAAACAACATCAATCTGCTCAATACAATCTTTCTAAACATTTGCATCATCCAAGTCTCTAAAGACCTCACAATGACAGTTGTTGCACTTAAAACTAGCACCAAAACTTATCTTGAAAACTTAAAAATGGGAAGAACTAAAAAGAAGATTACAAACAGAATAAGAGATAATGTAAAGGAAACAAAATGAGAAGCACATAAACACAGGGATGGCATTTTTTTAGCCAACAAACTTCAGATAAGAAGAATACAAAACAATCATGGTATGTTCAACTATCAAACTTTACAAGATCATTGTTGAACTTAACTAAGTCTGGCCTGGTCCGGTATTTTTCAAGCTCGTTTCCGCCCTCCTTCCAGGGTCAATTTCTGGAAACAGTAATAAGACTTTGCTTTGTAACTTCAACTAATCTGAATTCGACTGTTTTGAATTCCGTAATTCTTCCCAACCTTGGTGAAGCCACGAATTGTAACAAATCATATAAACCTGTAAAAAACAACACCAATTAGTTACAGAAGCAAGGACCAACATCACAAAATAGAAAATTAGAGCTTACATAATATAAAAATGAAATCAAATATTTTCTCCGCCATCTGAAAATCTCATTTACATAAAGAGTCATGACATGCTAAGAAACTTTCTTGAGAGGTTTAGATTGTCTCATAACCAAACTAACTTTCTCAGTCTGTTTATGTTTAAGAAGCTTCGCAATCCTTTTTCCCTTTACAACAAGGTTCAACGAGAATGGAAAGTTAAGAACAAAAAGAGAAAAAGATATGATTAAAGAGGAAAGAGAATATATTATGCACTCTACTGACATACCAAATTCTCATAGTTGTTTATTGGGACCAGAGTAGATGCTAATGCAAGCTCAACCCCCTATACAATATGGTTTGGAAAGAATAAAAAGTTATTGAACGACTATATAGAAAACTGAAGATTACGCCCTTGGCAGAAGCAACATTACACAGAAAAGAAAAAGGTACTGCACTTCACATACCAAATGTTCGTTATTGTTAGTGGGGAGCATAGTAGACACCGATACAAGCTGCTTCCCCTACATAACATAGTCAATTACAGAAAGTAAAAAAAAAAGATGATTATATAGAAAAGTGAAGATTATGCACTAGACAAAAGAGAAATAATGCCCATTCACCAATTATTTAGCTTATTATTTTTCCACGACGCTGACCGAGAAGGCAAGAACCAACTAATTCATATTTGTATTGAACTTGCAAAGAAGAAGAAATAAAGAGAAATAATGCCCATTCACCAACTATTTAGCTTATTATTTTTCCAAGGCACTGACCGAGATGGCAAGAACCAACTGATTCATACTCGTATTGAACTTGCAAAGAAGAAGAAATGAAAGACAATGGATGAAGAAAAAACATGTGATATTTCTACCCAGAAACTTAAAGAAGCATATATCAGTTTCTTAGCTGCTCGCGCACTCCACTCTCCCATTATAGCTCTTAGTCTTTCACTTTCCTTAATATATTGTTTACAGTTCAAGTGAAAATTCACATCAACAAAACCATTTCAGATGGTAATTGAAATTTTTATATCGGATAGTTGCTTCTCAATGGCATTTATATCGGATAGCAAAAACAAATTAACTGGGAAAGACTATAATAGCGCAGAACTGGCAAAGTACCTGACTGGTAGTTATGTAAATTCTTTGGACTTCCAAGTCCTTATTAACAATCAAATTACGAGCAAGACGTAACGCTGACTGTACTTGATTCATCTGTGAATGTGAAAGAATAACTCCTATGAGGATTACCAGATTAGACAATTTTCTCCAAGGATTTTTTTTTTTTTGTGAACCATATTTACCTCAGCAGATAGTGCTCGTAATTCTTGATCCCGATATGCTAATAGATGGGCTAAATCAACCTGTTGTTGATGGTGGTTTTTAGATTAGGGTTAAAATCGTAAAACCTTGCATCTGATGTGACGTCACTCTGCAAGGAAACAGAGCCACGTATGCTAAGATCTCCACTGGCATACTTATTGATCCGCTCAATACACTTATATGAAATTTATCCAGACTGGCGAATGTAGCAACCATCCCAGATGTTCTGTGAATTCCGGCGCCTCGCGTATATTCACTTAATATAAGTTCCTCCGAATGCCTTCTATGCTATGTTCTCCGGCTGAACCCTTAATGTTGATATGGCATGACGATTTGTGTTCACTCACAGTAGATTAGCATGAATCTCCAAGTATCAAGGATAAGGTCTTTGCATAAGGCATTCGAATCAGAAAAGCATGTTGCTCTCTGGCAATGAACTTAAAAGAACTTTGTGTCAACACATAGAACTCAATCGATCGTCCTGACTAACTTACAGAAGTTAGGGTTTCGCGCCTCGCGCAATGTACCAGACCTTGCTTGTTAAAATTAAGCCTAAGTAATTAATCCGCCATGGATTAGTAGGTGCAGAACCTCGCCCAGAATAAGAAAACAGGGAACCGCAGCAGCAAAGAGAGGCGTGGCTATGCCTTAGGCCATCTAGCGCCATTAGCCACGCTCCGACCCTATTTCTCTCAACCAATCAGGTCGCTTTAAACTCGCCACACACACACAAGTTGTGGCTGGGCCCATGCTTTCCGGCCCCACTTCTAATAGACTAATCAGAACACGCCAAAGCCGCCACATTCTCACCAGAAGTGTGGTCGCGCCTTGTGTTTGGCCGGCCCCCTTTTGTGTCCAATCAAGTTGCTCTAAACTTGCCACCATACGTTAAAGGCCAAACACACCCTGCCGTGCCACCTTGCTAAACTGACAATCCAAACGCACCCTACCACAACAACATATTGGTCGACATGCCAATATGCCACTCTACCGCGGCAAGTTTGCAACATGCCAACTTCATAACATGCTACCTCGCAAACATGCCACTTCGTGGCAACCTACCATAAATAGACACCCACGGCAATTCCTACTCATATGTCCGTTTCCACACTATGGCCTTGCCATAGTTCCTTTGGCATATCCACGGTGCCGTTTGCATAAAAGTAGCGCCATGCCGCAGCCACATGCCACGTGCACTAATTATGGTTTCGACATGCCAAACCCTAATTCGGGCAAATTGCTACCAAAGTCAAATAGCGTTTCCCGGAGCAATGGGATTGGTGTGGCAACAGGGCCAATGTTGCCACATCACATGTGGGTCCGACTCCACGGCGTCAAAACCAAGACTTGGCCACGCCAAGCCCTAATTCTTCCAAGGATAATTCTTCCACGACGAATTCTTCCACGACGCCAAATCCTAACTTTGGCCACGGAGCCAATTTTTAGATTTGGCCATACCGCAACATCACCGGCATACCGCTATGCCATGGCTACACCACTGGCATGCCATTAGCATGTGGCTGACGCCACTTCGCTATACAACAAGATGTGGCCATAATCGATGGCCATCCTTCTTCATGAGATGCAATCTCATCCATCCAAGTTCGCTACCGAACTGATGGACTTGTGTCAACTCTTAAGAGACCAACCGCTTAAACCCAACTACCATGGCTACGCCAGGCGCCACTTGCACCATCGTGCCAATGGCATGCACAAGTCATGCCGTAATGCCACTGCGCCATTATCAGGCGCCAACACAAGGTAGCCACAATCAACGGCTACCCTTATTCATAAGATGCGATCTCGGGCATCGAAGTTCGCCACCAAACCGGTAAGCTCATGACAAGTTTTAGGCGACTAGCCAAAACGAGCCTAGCATCACATGCTATTTACTTGCGGCAAGCCTCTCGATTTTAACTTGACACACGTAGCAAAGTGCTACATGTTTTCTACGAAAACACTCAAGACATCAAAATATGCCATAAACTGGGGGATGCTCATCAGGGTATTGGTGTGGCGGTTTATAGCGTGCAGCATGCAATGCGCCCGTTACAAGAAAGTGTCATGAAGTGGGATAATTAGTGGTGGTGAAAAGTAACGGTGTAAATAATTCATTTCCTTTATCATGGAAGCGTAATGACTGGCGGTTACACGAATTCACTTCCCTCATCATGGAAGCATAACGTCTAACAGTTACACGTTACTCTTTTCTTCCACCACTCAATCGTTTCCACTCCTACGAGACCAGGGTACGTTTTACTATGACTTGTATAAATAGGCTTCACCTATTTCCACCAAACAAAGAGTTTTGGTCAGGAGAACAATACAACATCCAGAAATCATCTGATAGCTTTTTCATCCAGCTAGCCATTTCAACTTTCTGATACAAGTCACAAAACGCCCACACTTCCAGAATCAACTATTCTGGTCTGAACACTTTCTTCACTTCCCTCCCTAAGACCAACCCTTCTCCTTCACTTTGTGACCGAAGCAAGACTGGAACGACCATTTCTTGGTTTAGGCAAGGATTGTACAAATTGATCTCTCGAATCAAAATTACTCCCGTGCAGTACATTGTTCAGGTTTTAGATTCGTTTCTCACCCACACACACCCAAAATTACCAAAATCAGCAGAAACGGTTTTCACCCTCAAACAATAAGACATCGACATAATCGTTTGAATGCTATTGTGATTATGTGTGGGTATGAGATGAAGATTTCATCCTAGGAAACAATGTTTTACATTCGTTTAAAGGAATTAAATTCATGAAATTATTTCATGAATCGAAAGGGAAATCACTAGGCTTATTGGTATTGTTATTCATTGCATATCTTTTGAACTACCAATATGTGTGATTAGTATAACCGCTCATGACTTGTTTATGTTCTTGGTAAAACTATTCACAAGGATGGACTTTTGTATTGGTATGACTTTTATTAGTGAAACCGATCTTAAGTAATCATCTGAGATTGTATGATCGATTTGTTGTAATTGGTATGACCAACTCTAGGCAAAGGGGAACCGATTATAGTAAGAGGTGAAACCGATCACAAGAGGGGAATCGATCCTTGTATGAGGTGCAACAAGTTTTTAGATATTGGGAACTGATCCTATGAACATGTGCAACACGTTTTTAGATATTAGGAACCGATCCTATGGACATGTGCAACAAATACAATTTAGATACCATATATATGTGGGAACCGATCCTAGTACCTAGTCAACCGAATTTTGGAAAGCTAGTGTGACTAATTCCAGTACCCAAATGTAGGTAGAACCGAAACTTGTTTTGGTAGAACCGTGAAACCCATGTTTGGTGATTGAGTGTTCTTAATCAATCACATAGTTCTTGGAAGCCAGATGAGCCAATTCTAAACTTGTTTGGAAGTGTGGCAAATCAATTCCAATACATTAAATATGAAAAATGATTTACTAAGTTAAGATGTCAACATACTTTGAACATGTGTTGTAACGCTTATCTTTATTGTTCAAAGATATTACTTAATAACTAAAGGAAAAATCCAGGATCGGAAAATAAATTGAGAATCTTTTAATTAAGGTTTTTAATTTTATTTTTGGAAAATGAAAATTAGTAATGTGCATTTACTAGTTGGAGATTTTCTAAGATATTTTCGGTCAATGTTTGGACAAAGCATTTCCAGTTTTTATGAAAACCGAATTTGGAAATATATTGCATATCTTGAGAATATTTTCGGTTTGGAAATTCCTTGGTGTCCAAACTTCCTTGGTCTATAAATATCAAAGTTTGCATTTCGAGCAAACTAATCCTCAGAGCCAGCAAAACCACCTAGTTGTGTTGTTACTAGTGGAGCCTCCTATTCGGAGAGGAAAGTAACCTAATTAGGCGAAATCTCTTACGGCCGCTCGGTTTAAAGACTTCTTTGGGATTGAGAAGCTCTATTAGTACCGTTGGTGGGAAACTAGATAATTGCGGTTTATTATTAGTTTTCGATTGATTTGATTGACTAATGGTTGTTGAACTTTGATTGCACCTAGTTTGTTTATGCTTGAGAATCTTCTCTTCTGGTATAAGATTCACTAAAACTAGATCAAAGTTTCGACGAGGATCTTTAGACTGTTTGTAGATCTAAAGACGTATTGTGATAATCCATTGTTAAAAGACTCCGTTCTGTGCATGATTGATCACAGGAGATTCAAGTTGATTCTGTGCAGGTGTTTATTGAAGATCTAAGAAGATTTGAAGACGAATAAGATTTCTGATTTGGGTTCATAATCTTTGGTGTGCACTTGTTTCGGCTAAAGAGGATCCAACTATAATCGATTTATCCTTGTGGTAGATTGGATTGATTAGTTGAGTATATCGGCATCAATACAATTCTTTGTGATTCAAAGTATTGATTGAAAAATCTTGACAATTACTTTGGTAGTTGTTATTAGATAGATCTAAGGACCTGAAAAAGGAGTTTATTGGGATAAACATAAGAGCCTTTTGTCGAAATCATATCACTTGGTTGAAAAGAGTTGTTACCAAAAATTTTTGTTGTTCCTTTAATGTTTGGAATACGAACCAAAGGAATTGTTCCAAGTACGTGACTTATTACAAGTTGGAGGCATGGGAATACAGACGGAACTAGGTGAACTATAGGTTTAGTTGCTTGGTCTCAACTATACAAAGTTGGTTTGATTTTGTATAGCGGCTTAATCCTAAGAGTATTCAATTCTAGACAAGGTCCCGAGGTTTTTCTATATTTGCGGTTTCCTCGTTAACAAAATCTTGTTGTGTCTTTTACTTTTCTATTTCCGTCATTATAATTGTTTTTATTATAATTAGAAGTAAAATACACAAACGTTAATTCTTATTTACTTGATAGTAGTCCTTTTGTGTTTGGTTAAGTTCGAACCCTTTATCAAGTAAACATACTTCGTTGTTGTATTGTCTCGATCTCGTATCCATAGACGATCACACGAAGTGTGAACCGATTAGTTGTATTGTCTCGAATCAGTCCAAAGACAATCACTTTCGGAGAAACGGATTATAGGTGGAAAAGTTTTAGATTGAGGTATATTTTGGTACCCTCATCTTTTCTGTTAGTATCAGAGCAGGCAAACACGAAAAGATATAACAATCTGTGTTTGGTGCGATCCAACCTATAAGAAAATGAATCTAATGAGTGATTCAGTTAACGTACCACCAAGATTTAATGGGATAAACTATCCATTATCGAAATCTGCTATGAAAGATTTTCTTCAATCCCAAGATTTTAATACTTGGTTATTAATCGAAGATGGATATCAACAACCGATGGATTATTCGGAAACAGAGTTCAAACGTTTAGCGTTTTATACTCATGAAGAAAGGATTCTTGCAAAGCAGAATTCTGATGGTTTGAATGCCATCATACATGCAGTTAGTCATGATCTTTTACACCATGCGCTGACTTGTAGGACTTCTAAAGAAGCATGGGATATTCTTGAGACTATATTCGAGGGAGATGATTCTGAAAAAGAAACTAGACTTCTTTCCCTTTCATTTGAATGGGAACACCTCAAAATGGATGATAATGGTACTTTCGAGGAGTTTAACTCTAAACTTTCTAAGATTGTTAATGCATTTTTTTCTTGGAAAGGCTATACCTGTAAAGGAAATAGTATGCAAAATTCTCAGATCTTTGATAGGCTATACCTGAGAAGCAAATGATCTTTCTATTCTTTCTCGAAGCTCTCTTGTAGGAAAGTTAAAGATCTTTGATAGAGAAATTGCAAAGAGAATCAAAGAGAAACGTTGCAAAGAGGAAAAGAGCTGAAAAGAACTTGACTCAACTATTGTAATTCTAGCGCAACGAATTAAGGACATCTTATCTATTCATAAACGTGTTCCTGATACATTATCATTTGCCATAAAAAGGGTAATGATGAAGTACAATGCTTCAAGTGCCGTAGATTCAGACATATGGCAAAACATTGTCCCAACATAAGAACTCAGAAGTGCAACAAGGCGTATATCTCCACTCTTGATGATATTCCGGAGGAAGAATCCAATGAAGAAATATTTGATTGTAATGCACTTCTTGCCAACTCTAACAGTGATGAATCCTGTGAGTCTAACCAACTTCAAAAGGGTCTTGAGTTGGGAATTAAGGAAAATAAAATGTTAAGCCTAGTACTTGAAAACCTTTTGAAATTCCTATCAGATAAAACCCGTAAGGTAAAATTTGAACAAGAAAAATTGGGTGAAAAACCAAAAGAATCAGAAACTAGTTTTTCTGATAATATGACAAGTTCTTCATGTGGAAGAAATAGCCACACTGCAATTTTCCTTGGAAATAACTTTATCAAGGCACTTCACAAGGGGATAGGGTTTTTGAAGGCTGGTAAGTTTATAGGATCTCAAAAGGAAGTTGCAAACTCTTGCAATTACAGGAGAAAGAAAGATCAAAAGGAAAAACAGTCTATTATGTTTATAAGTCATCCTAAGGATGTCTTAGTTAACTATGGTGAGAATAATTCTCACCTCAACACACACTGACTGTGTTGAAATATGCATCCTCACTTGTTGCCCAAAATTCTGATTGTAAGGAAGCATAAATATGGATTTTTGTTAGAGGGAGAGCAAAAAGTGATCCGAGGAGAGCAAAATCGTAGTCAACTCGCTAACTCGGACGATTCAACCGATGAGTCAAGTTTTAAAAAATTTCAGACCAAAATAGCCATATCTCCTAATCGGAATCAACGTAAAATTTGAAAGTTCTTTTATTCTTGATCCAGTTGATGACCATCAGACACTTTCCCATAGTCGATAATAGTGTGAATCAACTATAACAAAAGCACAAATTACCCTAATAGGCTATAGCATATCCTGGACGCCTTGATATCAATTTCAAATCTCCTTTCAGAAAAAAATAAATCCCTAATAGGCTGTTTAGATCCTGCGATCATTTTGTTGAAAATAGGGGAAAAATAATGCAAATGCAACGAGTAAATAACAGAAAATGGAGAAAACTAAATGGTAGTGGTTATAGGTATTTACATCTCCAATATCCAGTGTCACTCTCATATATTTTCGTAAGTTTCTCAACTTAGGTTCTCGTCCCGAAGTACCTACACCTCTCACTATAAATCTCTCTCTCAATTTGTCCCTCCAATTCTATTTTGGGTTGTTTACTACTAATAATCTAATATTATATGCAGTGGTTGAGGATACTGGTTAAAACAATTCCACCTTACTCAGGTTCAACTCTTTCTCTTTGATTAATGGCGCAAGGTTGTCAAATTAGGTTTAGTTTCAGCTAATTAGACTTTAATATTAGTTAATTATAAAACTTTGATTTTCTTCTTCTTCTTTTCTTTTCTTTGCAAGATCTTTGTACCATAGTTATTGTTAATTGAATTGTGTTTTGTTGTAGTAGTACGAATGGTGTTGTAGAGGAAGTAATGGAGGTACGGAGATGAGAGATGGACGACAACAGAGTTGTGGTTATGATCCTGGTTGAGATAGCAAATGTGTATGAGTTGCGAGTGTGTCAAGACAATGGTGTTGTTAAGGATAGTTTGGTTTGAGTCATACAAAATTATATAATCGTCCTAGTTAGCGAGACGAACGATTTTCGCTCTCCTCGGATCACTTTTTGCTCTCCCTCTAACAAAAATCTAAATCTGGGCAAGTTGTTCATGTCTATGAAAAATAATAGATATCTTTTATTTTTGGGAAAAATAGTTTCGGTTTCCATAAACCAAATTATTCCTTGATTTTCTCCCATCTTATATATATATCTTCTTCCTGTCCGAAAGAAGACTATTTTATTTCAATGGAGAAATCGATAAAAGAAGGGTCATCTCTTCAAAAGAAAAATATGGATTATTAAGATCAGAAAATCATCATAAACTTGTTAGTTAAAGGTTAAAACAGATCCATATCCCCAAGTAGTCTTCATCATCACCATCACATAATGAGTATCATTTTAATCACCTCCAACTTACCCCAAATATCAGTCAACCCCACAGATTACAGAACACAAACACATCTTCTATTACCCCACAATCATTCTATGGATTCACTTTTATGGCCAAAACCTTAAGCTTAAAAGGTCGTCAGATCCTTTTGCTTTATTATATTTACAGAACAACAAAAAGCAAAAGTCCCTAGAAATGAACATTATCACACACGATGGCGTTGATTGTTTGACAACTTTCATAAATTCGTGATGATAGGAATGTTAGTAGAAAATTTAACAACTCATCATAATCAAATAATAGTTAAAAAAAAAATACAAAAATTGTACTACACAAGTTAATAAGAAAATACATAACATGAATTTGTGATGTTAGATGACAGACAGTACAACGAATGATGAATTTTAGAACCTTTTGTTTTCTATCAAAATCAGTATTATCTTTTCCTACTACTATACAGAGTTTACATCTGGTAAAACAACAAAAAGGAAAAATATCCTTTAACCATACCACAAACCCTATTTAAATATTTCTAGCAAAAAAAAAACAACAAATATCCCAACAAATGAAATTCTGAAAAAGTACTACACTAAAACTTAATTCAATAGTGATGCAAATGATGAGTAACATGATAGAAAGATGATCGAAGTTAAATTAAACTTTTAAATCATCATAAGAGAATTACATAACTAAAACAAACACATATATAAACAAACAAAATAAAAACTCATTTATCAACATTTGTTTTTTTAGCATGTGTCACCATTTTACTCTTGAAATCAGTGTTAACTTTTGCTGCTACAAACCTATTTTTAGAAATCAACAAAAAGGAAAAATCCTTAAACATGAAAATTGTTTGAGATCACTACTCAAACAAAGATCAAAATACATTGTTCCCACATCATATGTTACCCCAAATCCCACGCAGATCCATCTTATATTTATCAATTACCCTACTTCTATGAGTACAACTTATATCCCCAAAACCCTAACCTAAAGTACAGAAACCTCATTGGTTCTCTAGTACTACTATAAAGTTTAGAAATCAACAAAAAGGGAAAATCTCTAAACATGAACAGTGACGATGACGGCTGGATTGTTTAAGAACTATTCCAAAAATCCAATTGATAATATGAAGATTAGTTCAAAATTGAACTAAGATTATCATCATCAAACTTCAAAAAAAAAAGCAAAAATCCCTAAATATAAAACTGTACTACACAGTAAAGCAACTACATAAATTATGTTGGTGAGAGATAATCCAACGAGATCTAAGTAATAATCAAAACCTAAAGATTCAAAATCATCAAAACCTAGAAAAAAAAAAGGATTATTAAGTTCAGAAATAATCATTAAAACAGATCCATATCCCAAGTCCTACTCTTCATCATCACCGTTACATAGATACATTACCTTCATTGTCAATCTGAAAAAGCAACGAATTAAGAGAATCGAGAGACGAAAGAAGAGAGAAGAAACAATACTACTCATGTCAGGTTTTTTCTTCTTCACACCATTTCTCTCTCTCTTTCTCTCGCTGCTTTTATATTAAGTAAGGTGGGTCGCTAGAGCCTTTCTCTCAAATGAACTTTTTGAGACAAGCAAAGCTACATATCTTTTGGGATCTGCGCTAATGAAAAATTAGGGTTTTGCTTACGTGGAATCCAATAGATAGCTAATTTATAAACTCATCAGTTCTGAAAAGTACTACACTAAAAATTAATTCAATAGTGATGCAAATGATGAGTAAGATGATAGATAGATGATCGAAGTTAAATTAAACTTGAAAATCATCGTAATAGAATTACTTAACTAAAAAAAAAAACACATATATAAACAAACAAAAAAAAAGTTTTCTTACGTGGGTTTTGCTTACTTAACTACCAACAAGTTTCTTGTAAAACTTTAATTTTTCTTTTAATAATACTCTTCTTTTCTTTAACAAAAAAAAAATCAAAAAAAATCAAAAAAAATCAAATGTATATCCAGTTACATTCATCGTCACGTACGTCTTCATCATACTTTGTATAAACAGGGTTTTGGGTAATGAAATTTCACAGATCGACATTACCTTCATGTCTGAGCAGAAAGAAGCAGGAGCAGTACGAAAAGGGAAGAAAGAAGGAGAGGGAGAGATATTCCAGAGAAGAATGAAGAGAGATGATTTGTGGTTTTGAAACCCAGTGTCACGTTTTCGTTGGTGTGCAACATTTTTTTGAATGATATATCACCTCTTTCACTAAGCGAAACCCACTGGATTTACCGGATACAGAAATCGGGAGCTTCTCATCCCCAAAAGTGTGTTTTATTACTATTCTACCAAACATGACCATAATCAGATTTTTTGTAGACTTTATTTTTGATTCGGAAATGAAAGGACATGCCAGCCTGTATTTACCTACGAACCTTGATAAGAAGATTTTGATTCCTGAAGAACAACCATAGAGTAAGCCCACCCAAGAACTGACAAATGACATCGAATTTATATTGATAATAAATTGGTGGCTATTATATAATAAATTTATCCATTGAATAATAATAAAATGATAATTATACCTAGTGTAAACGACGATGATGATCGTCATCAATCCCCAAAAGGGTAGAGTAATCAATGTTGTACCTTCTCATGTACTTGACCACTAATGCCCACATGTACACTATAACAACCTATATACATACATTGTTATATAACATGATATATAGATCAATTTTTGTCACCACAAAATCAGAAAAGTTTAGAAAAGCTTACCACTAGTAAATGTGCCATGAAAGACTGGAATGAACGTGTTAAGAGTGCAGGCTGATGAGATGAAAAAAATTTAGTGTTGGACAATCATGGATTACACAAAAATAATAAGAAAGAGTTTCCCATGCATACAACAGATACAATTGATTCAAGAACCTGATAACACACAACAATACTACAAACCTTTATTTATCAAAAAAAAATTTTAGTATGTTTCACCATTTTACTCTTCAAATCAGTGTCAACTTTTGCTGCTACAAACCTATTTTTAGAAATCAACAAAAAAGAAAAAATCATTAAACATGAAAATTGTTTGAGGTCACTACTCAAACAAATATCCTAAATGCACTGTTCCCACATCATATGTTACCCCAAACCCCACGCAGATGCATCTTTTATTTATAAATTACTCTACTTCTGTGAATGCAACATCATACTTTTGTAGTTATTGGATAGATTGATCTAACCATGCAAAGGAGTTTATTAGATTAAACGGAAGAGCCTTTGCGTATGACTTGAGATATGTTTATCTTGAAAGAATCGAAAGAGTTGTTACTAAACAGATTTGTTGTTCCTTTACTGTTTGGAATACGATCCAAAGGAATTGTTCCAGTGCTGCACTCATTGAAGTCGGAAGCGCATGGGTACTGAGGGAACTAAGTGAACTAGGGGTAGTTGATTGGTCTCAACTATACGAATTTGGTTTAGATTTTGTATAGCAGCTTAATTCTGAGAGTATTCAATTCTGGACTAGGTCCCGGGGTTTTTCTGTATTTGCAGTTTTCCTCGTTAACAAAATCTTGGTGTGTGATTTACTTTTATTTTCCGTAATGATATTTGTTTATATAATTTAGAGTAAATTACACAAACGTTAACTCTGATATACTTGATAGTGATCCTATAGAGTTTGGTTAAGTCCGAACCTATTATCAAGTATCACACTTTGGTTGTCGTATTGTCTCGATCTCGTATCCATACACAATCACATAACGTGTGAATACCGATTTGTTGTATTGTATCGACTTTGTCCATAGACGATCACTTTCGGTAAGAGGAATTATAGGTGGATAAATAAAAGATTGTGGTGTATTTGGGTACCCTCATCTTTTCAATTGGTATCAGAGCAGGTGATATAATTTTTACAGTGGTAAGAAAAAGGTTCGTTGAGACTTGTAGAGATTTTGGTTTCAGAATAATTGTTAATGCTAAAAATAACGAAAACTAAATTGAAAGTTATATCAGGGTGCTTAGAAATAACCAAGACCCTGGATTCCACTACTACTCATGATTGAATGATAAAGATTTCAAAACTCTAATCAACTTTTAAGTCCTCTTTTATCTTAACTCATTAAAATTAGACAAATTCTCAAATATTACTTGTAAACCTTAAGCATATATTATCAATAGATTTAACAAAGTACAACCTATCAAATTCAATGACAAATAATTAGGAAAATCATGCAAACAATTTAAAACTCTGCAAAAGTAGTGATTAAGTGAATTATATAATAAAACTAGAGAAAATAAAATAGTTACCCATCAATCATGCATAAATAGTTTCATCCATTGCCTTGGTTACGAGGGAATTAGCTCATCTTGTTGGAAACACGCTCAAAATATAAATTCATTGCTCAAAAGGTGTTTACAAAGGTGAAAAGAATCAAAAAGAATAAAACAGCAGTCGCAGAAAGGCTTTTGTAACTAAATAAACATTGATACTTGTGTTTTGTAGGTGAATATAAAACTGCTTCTGCGACTGACTTTATCAGTACAATGTTCTTCGTGTTTTTCCTCCCTTGCAGCAGTAGTAACTTCTTCTTTCTCGCTCTGCAGGGTTCTAAACTTCACCCAACTACTCGATAACCTCTCCCAAACTTTTGATACCTTTGTTGTGAATCCTACCCCCTATTATATACACCACATGGCCGATTATAACTCTCAAAATCTTCGAAATCTTATCTTCTTCATCACGGAAAATCAACCATCATGATTTCTTCTTACCATTTTATTTACGCTACTCGGAATTCTCACCGCTTCCCAAATCCTTTGTAAGATGGAAACAAATATACATGGAGATATTTTATTCATAACTTCCGAGAATAAACAAAGCATTTCCCGGAATATCTCCTCTCATCTGTTTTATCGAGGACTCCTATTTTCTCAATTGTATCATAGTTACCGGCCCTGTTTCGATCTATCAGGACCAACCAAGTCTTGGTCCATGAAAAACTCCAAGTGAGTCTCTGCCAAATCTGTTCCAGGAAAAAAACCGATAATATCTTCACTTCCCTTGTTTATCGAGAATAGATGATTCATCCCAATTTTCTCGGTTCAAAGCTATTACTAATCCTGTCTAGTCCTAACATGATAATCCCAAAAGAAATCCGCGATTGAATCTCTCCCAAAACCCCCAAAATCCGAACCCTAATCTGCCCTGTGAAGAACATATTTTCCCGCCAGTTTTCATATTCAAATGAGGAGGATGAAGGTTGCCCCTTAACCAATGATGGGGTGCAAATATCAATTTGGGTGCCCCTTAATAATTTTGTTACCCCTTATACACTGTCGGGTCCCTTTAGCATTTGTCCTCCGGGTGCTTTTAGTAAACTTTTCGGGTGCCAATAACATTTTGCTGGGGGGTTCTTCCAACGTACTTATGGGGTGCCTTTAACACTTCCTCTGGATGCCTTTAGTAATTTTCTCTCGCGAGCGCAAATACCACTTTTTGAGCCGATTTCCGCAAAAGCTTATTTCTCCAAAAACACCTACAAAGATATAAAAAGCCAAATAAGTACAAAATCGAGCATTAACAATATATACAATTGAGATCAAAATAAACACATAAATGCGTCTATCAGCAGGCAAACACGAAAAGATCTAACAATCTGTGTTTGGTGCAATCCAACCTATAAGAAATGAATTTGAGTTCACATGAACCGATTTCAGTTAACGTATCGCCAAGATTTGACGGAACAAACTATCTATGGTGGAAGTCTGCTATGAGATCTTTTCTTCAATCATGAGACTTTAATACTTGGTTGTTAGTCGTCCATGGTTATAATCGTCCGAAAATAGGAGGTTCATAAATTGAGTTTAAACGCTTAGTGGATTATTCAGGCGAAGAAAAGGCTTTTGCAAAGCAGAATTCAGATGGTTTGAATGCTATTATACATGTTGTAAACCGTAATCTACAACATCATGTATCCACATGCCTAGGAAAATCTCTAAATCACAGGCAACCATCTATGACACATGAACAATCAAGTAAGTATCACTATCTTATACTCATTTATCTCACCCACTCTTAAATAATTTCTAATCTGAACCTACAAATCTCTCACGTTTACTATGATTTATCAAAACCAAACCGTCTGTGATCCAAAACCACCACAAATCAAACTATCACCATCCCAAAATTACTCCCCTAAGCTTCTCTATTTTCTCCATTCTCAATCAACAGAGATTTAACCCCCACACACCCCAAAGCTTTGAGAGCTCATGATCCCATTCAACAAAATACTAACCACAAATATCTAAACATATTCATTCATAATAAACATAAACTATTCAAGCACAAAGTGAGAATGTACAAACATCTAAGTTTTAATTCCATCCCAACCCATTGTTTCAAACACCAATAAAAATGTAAAAGTCCATAGAGAACCTCTCTAGTGACTTAATTTCACCACTTTGCTGCAAGATTGTTTAAGCTACTTCGTTCAGGCATGCCCAACATTCTTTTGCCGAGTTTGACTTCGAGTCCCTTGGATAACTCGGCGGGTCTGACTTCGAGTATTTAGGGAAGTTGTTTGACGGGCCAGTATCGGAGCATGTGGTGTAGCTCGTGCTTGTTCGGGATTATCCACGTTAGCTGGAACGTCCACATCATGATTGGTTGGCTTGGCTGGTTCATTGATTGGAAATGCAAAATCTGCTTCTGGTCCAACTCCATACCCGTCTCGACCAAGACCAGCAACAGTAGGACAAAGAGCATCAAGAACAGGGAAATACATTGGTTCTTCATAATTTCAAGGTTGCATAAACAAGAATTGTATGAATTGGCATATGCAGGTATGGTGATAGACATGAGTCCAATCCTCCCAACCCCGGCCACCAGAAAGCGATCAATAACAATAGAAACACCTTCATTAAACTGATAAGGACCAAAGCGGGGATAAAACGCATATAATTTCCACTAATCATCTTCAGACCCAGATTTTTTCTGACAAAATTCAGGCTTCTTATCAGAGGTCTCCTCTTCTTCCGGCATTGGTTTTTACCGTTATCTATTTTTTCGCTATCACATGCGATCAGTTTCTCATCATAATTGTAGTGATCTACGCTACAAATGGATAATCATACTCAAATCCACAGGATCTACACTGTGAAAATGAAGGATAAACCTCAAAGAGGGATGAACAACAAACAATAATTTTATTCACTAATCTCAAAGGGAAATTACAGAACACTAAACAGGACACAACTCCAAGACATATGCGATACACACACGGTCACTAACTAATATTAAGGCAACCTCTAACAAGATAACAACCACCAAAGGGACATGACAAATACCCAGCCCTCCAAATCATCCTTGTCCTCAAGGATGGAGAATAAGGAGTGTGATCGGTTGAAGAGACACACTGTTACTGCAGCTTATGAACATTATAGCTGAACTCATCCCTCAAATTTTAGTAAGCAAGCCCAGTACTATCTTCATCCTCACGTCTTGGTGGGCCTTAATAGCTCTGACACTGACTCCTTTACACCCACCGAGAACAACTACAGTTGAACAGATACTGACAGGTTATAAGGTGTACTGCGACAATGAGAGATGGTGGGGATGACTGTGATCCAACTTATGTTTCTGGTACTACCTCCTCTTGAGATAATTGCACTTGCTGACAGAGTGGACTTGACATCCTCCGTTTTCATATCCATTATTGTGCTATTAATGGCATGGAGCTTCAGCTGCGTCAGAAGTTGACAAAAATTCTCAACAAAAATTCTCAAGAAAATACTCAGCTACCAACAAGATGAAGAACGTCACAAACACTCCCACAGGACCCAGATTGTGCTGCCATTTATCCATTTCTCTACAATACACAAGTTGTCTTGTTGTACTTAGATGATCCCCAACCTATGTTTAATAATTGTTGTCCTGGTCTCAGCTTAGTAAAGAATCTCACTTTCTTCTAATATCTTGTCATTGGTTAGTGTTTCCATTACTGAACCTGCAAGAACCAATTCCTTCCTATGCTCCTTAGGTAAAAGTAATACAATAGATAGATGTTGCTGGATATTTACAAGGGTAACACAAGGAGAGCTATGAATTACAGGGGCCAGAATTACTCTGCGCTTCTCAAACATTATTACCTCCAACTGAGCTTGTAATATATGGCCATGATTATTCAATTCAAAGACGACATCGACCACTTCAAACTAAGCTTGTGATATATTGCCATGATTATTCAGTTCAAAGACGGCATCGACCACTTCAAACTCGTGCATAACATCCGTGGTGATATGCCTTTTAGCTGAATTAGAAGGTGAAACTGAAAAAGTGTACCAAGAATTTCTGCAATGGATTTGTTGTTAGTAATGAAGAGTTGTTATCCACTCCCTTCCCTTGTAGTCTTATGTTACTAAATACGGAGATCTTTGGTTGGTTCCAAACTTGTCGAATATAGAAAATAAAATACCCAGCCGAAGTATTCCAACCCTCATCACCAACAGCTCTTATTAGCACGTGACTGAGAAACTCGTACCATCTTCTTTCACTACTTAAACCATCAGAAATAACCCAATCACTAGTCATGGGTGTATTCTTGAATCCCCACCTCCAATGATAAAGTTCCACTTTTCGAGCACAAAATTCCACTCTTCTATAACATTTCTTGTTTTGTGATAATAGACTCAACAATCGATTGTAAACAGGAAGGTAATGTCGAGCCTTAACTAAAATGAAAAGAGTATTCATAGCTTACTTCAAAATTGCCTTAGACATCTTTTCCTTTACCTGTAATTGTCCAACATACAAGGCTCCAACAGTTTTAATAAGAATGCCCATTTGAGTAACCACGCAAGAACACAACTGAGTTGTATCTTCTAACTGACTAGGAATACTAGCAACATCTTTAAGCAATTCTTCCCACCACCTAGCTTTTAGGGGCATCTCCTGGATATTCACTCTTATTTTACAGGATTCCGGTCCTTTACACCCCCTCTTGATCCGTAAGAGCTTATAAAAAACTTCAACAGCTTCACGAGTGGCAGTAAACTCAAAGATGCAATGCAAGGAAGATGTAGGTTTCCCATGAATCTATTGTTGAAGAAGCACAAAACACATTATCACCATTAGAAGAGTAGGTATGTAATCGATATGAAGTCTCGAACTAGTACAGAGAACATTAACTTGCAGCCATATTTCATGAAACAACTTGCTAGAATCACTTGTTGTACTCTTTTTAGTAAACACATAACCCATTGTATCTTGATAAAAATGTACCATTGCAAAGCAATAATATCTCCGCATATGCTGAAACTCCTTGCCACGGTCAAACACCATATATCCATAATCCAGATCTTGAAGATACAGGAATAGAGATGCAATATTGTCCTGGATATTGTTAGAAAATATACTAAATGAAAGAAACCAGATTAAACATATAACTCTTTTCGAAAGAACCTGTGACAAATCATTTTCATTATTTTCTTCAACACAAAACCCCAATGATTCCACATATAGAGTTTCCGAGTTATTAGGTAACCCATGCCACAACTGTAAGATTAGATGATCTATAACCCCACTGAAATAACATCTTTTACAATTATGCATATGTTCAGTTAGCTCTTGGTTCGTCAACAAGGAAACCCCAATTCAGAATCAAACTTTAATTTGTCTTTTCCACGATTGAATAAGCTACGAGAAGTATTCATAATACTGGAAAAACAATTAGCCATTAATATTCTGTGAGTTACGGTTAATATTACCCGTTCGAAACCCTCCTCGCTCAATTTGACGAAATTCTTCTTAACAAAATCATCAGCTACAGCTTTGGCGATTTCATGAAATTGAAAAGTCAAATCAGTATCTGAATCATCTTTTTCTTCAAAGAAATAAGAAGGAATTAACCCAAAATCGGAAGATTCTTCTTTCTCTTCTTCACCAATTTCATCAAATGTTGGTTCTACAGATGATTGTTTAGGAATTGATGTAGTACCCTTAATGTAAAGTATCAATATCAACCTCTTCCTTGTCTTGTCCACGAGCTCAGAAAACTTCTTAAGATTGCGCTCTCTGGTTGGAGATTGATTCTCTTCGTAATGAAACCGATACAAACAACAAATTTTTTCTAATTATGCTCTTGTTTTACCTTTTTTATTCAAGCCTTCGAGCTGCAGCGGTGTAGCTTCTTCAAGCTCCGCCATGGAAAAATTTCCAAGGACCGGAACTGCTCTGATGCCAATTGTAGTGATCTTCACTAAAAATTAACCCCTTTGCTTTAGTTTAGGTTAGTTCTTTGAAGAGTAAAATTGGGGGAAACTCAAATCCTAATGAATAGAGAAATTTGTTTCCAATGCCAAGAGTTGTTACCCCTCAACCAACAATAAAATTTACTCCTCCATTAGAGGTTAATGGAAATAAAGTAGTTGATTCTCATACTAAAAACTACTCAAAAGGTGTGATATGAAGCTTTGGTTTTAGGATATTTTGTAGGCAAAGACTTTCATTCCATGTGGTTCTAGTTGCTGTGACCAAACTCTGGAAGCTTAAGAAAGAGGTCAATATTAAGTTATACAGGAAATGTGCTTTTATACTTGAATTTTCAGATGAAGAAGATAGAAAGGGAAACATGTTCATTCTACATATGTAAAAGTTTGTTCACCATTATACCTTGGACTCATCTAATTGAAAATTTTGTTGCCGACATCAAATTTGTACCTATTTAGGTTCAGATTTATGGGGTCCCTCTCCATATGTGGGATTCTGATGGTCTGAGCTTGATTGCAAGTTATTTGGGTAAGCCCTTGTTAGAAGATTAGTCCACGATTAGGAAAACTAGATTATCTTTTGCTAGGATCTGCATTGAAATTGATATGGATTTTGACAACCCAAAGACAATTCCATAATTAATAGATGGTAAAATTTCTTTGATATCCATGTTGAGTATAATTAGAGGTCACCTAAATGTGAAACTTGTTTGGTGTATAGGCATGAAACCAAGAACTGTTCAAGAAAAAAAAAAACACTAGTTGGGCATCTAAAAGGTCAGACAAGCTCAATTTAGTGCTACTTCATAAGTTTTGAAGGTATTGTCGGGAGAGAAAGAATCTGACAGAATTGAGAAACCTGGAACAATGGATGCAATCAACGGAGAAGGGATTACCAAATTAGGAGATCAAATTGTTGATATGGCGCAAGTTCGAAAGCTAACATTCTTTTTAAAATGTTGCAAAGAAATGTTCAATTTTGTGAGTAATTAAAATGAGAAAACCCGAGAAAGAATTGCTTTCAAGCGAGGAAGAAGTTCAAACACGAATGCAGAATACGCATTGAAGAATTCGAGGACGAACTTGTTCAAAGAAGGGGAAGATAATGCATTGTGGATGTTGCCAATCAACATTAAAATACCTATTGTGACCCAATTCTATAATATTTCCAAAATACCAAATATATCCTTAGTAGTAGTATAAATTATAAGAGATACGATTGGAAAGAGGATAAACTTTCATTTGGTTCATGAATATTTGTGTGAAAAGGGTTATCTCTTCTTTCAAACCTAATTAGGTAGAATTGTCTCTCGAGCCACAAGTAGGTAGAATTAGCTCATTTAATTCTGAAAAGGGCCAAACCCAAGTAGATGTCTCTTAGTTACTTGTAGTTTCCAATTCATACTAAGGAGAAACTATAAGTTGTAGGAGAAGAATCTCCATTTTTTTTTTAGGTTCTTCCTTTATTCAAAGGGTGGAAGAAACTAGTTTGGTTGATTTTATCATTTAATTTCATATATTTTCAATTTGTTTCAATTCCAAACTTCCGCATCCCATCACCAATGCACGTGTCATGAGAAATCGCTCCTCAAGCGAAAACTCCATCCATAGAAGTTTCCAGAAAGCCAAAATAAGAGTTTAGTTGGTCATCCCAAATTATGGGGAAACATGAGGATTTTTTTTTTTTTGAATGGTGCTAGTAATGTTGGTTCGACGGAGGATTGTTTCTCTGACTATAATTAGGAATGCTTCGAGGAGAGATGGATGCTTCTGAGCAGAGCTGCAGAGGCCCTTCGGATAAGGTTACTTCTCTTGATCACTTCAAGCTTGGTTTTGGATCATAAAATGCCTTTTGTGACCCCAGCAAGCTTGGTTTTGGATCTATCTTCATTAAAAGACACTTCTTTGAAATTTGTAAGTTGTATGGACGATGTAATGCGATAAAAATGCTCCAATTGCAACCCCTATAATAGCTAAACCTTCATCTATTTTGGAACACAAAAAAAAACTCCTAAAATATCATCTAAAGTGGAACGGAGGGAGTATTCAATTCTGGTGAAAAATAAACATACTCACTGGTTTTAAAACCGACTCGACCAGAAAACCAGAATCGAGACGCGGTCCAATCGCTGACCTCAAGAATGTGTGCAAGAACCCAAGCCCATCAGACTATGACTTTGTGGTCTTGAGAATAAATATTTTTTCGCTGGGTCCATTTCCCCAAAAAAATTATCAATTTCAAAGAACCATTTTTTGGGGACCATCCTTTTTTTGGGGCACAATTCTTTTATTTTGGGTAAGATATTAGAAGTAAATCTAGGTCACCCCTTATCTAGATATTTATTATAATACCTAAATTACCCTCTGATTATTTTTGGGCAATGATTAGTCAGTGTTAATATTAGTTAGTGTGATTAGTGAAATGATTTTGAATAAAGATTTGAGATTAAAAAATCAGATTTAAAAAAAGAAGTAGAATTATTGAGAGAGTAAAGTTAGAGAAGATGAAGAAGAAAAACATGGAAAATAACTTTTTTTTTTGAGTTCACTGAATCTTCATTTCCTTCCTCTCCTAGAGTATATGTCAATCTTCACAATGATCCGGATATGAATTATTTCTTAGATGGTGAATGTATTCTTCCCCAAAGCCAATCTCAAGATGAAGACGATGGATTTTACCAACCACAAACGGAGGAAGACTATTTGGGTACCCAGGTATGCTCTAAACTTAGATAATGTTGGTTGAATTGGTCCAAATTTTCAAAAAAAATTTGAAAATGTTAAGTAGATTTGGGCTTGTTCGGTTACCTTGTGTGAAGAACATGTAACCGAACTTATCTGGAAGTGTAGTTCGGTTACTTTTTATAAACACGCAGGTTACCGAACTCTCCAATAATTGAGGTTTTTTGAAGTTCGGTTAACGGACATGTTACCGAACTTTGTAAATAGGATTACAGTGTAATGTTCGGTTTGGCCGGAATGTAACCGAACTTTAGGGTCTATAAGTTTGGTGTTCGCAAACTTCATACCAACCAACTATCCAACCGAACTTACGTACAATAAAATTTAACTTAGTATACGTAAAGTTCGGTTAGTTGTCAACCTGCTTTATAAACCGAACGCTGAGTTCGGTTATCCCGATAAAATTATCATATATCCGAACTCCACATGTATGCAATTAGCCAAGGTTGTAATATGGTTAGAGTTCGGTTACTAGATAGTTTTAAAAAAATTTGCTAACCAACCAAACAGAGTTGGAAAAGTTCGGTTACATTGGATTTTTTTTTTTTTTTTTTTGTAATATGGGTAGAGTTCGTTACTTGACATTTTCAATTTTTTTTGCGAACCAACTGAACAGAGGTGTAAAAGTTCGGTTAAATGAAAACTCAACATAGTAAGCAAAATAGCATAGTTCGGTTACATTGATTTTTTTTTTTTTGTAATATGGTAGAGGTCGGTTACAAAATAGTTTTCAAAATTTTTGCGAACAAACCGAACTCGCAGTTCGGTAACCTAATTTTAAATCCTATGGAACCGAACTGTCTTCGTGTTCTTCCTTTCAGGAAGTTCGTTAAGAAACTATTGTGAAACGCGTTCTAACCGAACATGGCACTATAACTTCCATATGAACCATATTTTGATGATTTCTATTCAATTAAACGAATCAAAATCAAATTAAAAGTATGGGTTTGTTGGAAAATACCGCGAATCGGTCCCATGGAAGAATCGGGCTTCTTATTTGCGTCATTATCTTGGATTATGGCTTCACTTGGTTGTTCCACTTCTTTATGAATCTCAAAATCACTTGGCTGATTTGCTATATGTCCTAATGGGGGACCTGTTCCTGGGAGTCGGTTGGTTTTCCTTCGACGAACCATTCTTATACTCGATTGATTAATCGATGATGAAAATTTTATGAAGAGAATAAGAGGAGAACTGATTTTTTTGTGCGGCTAGGTTTAGATTCTTTTGTTTTTGTTTTAGATTAAGTTAGGGTTAATTTTAAAGTTAGGGTTAATTTTAATCAGGGATAGTTATTAGATTAGGGTCTGTTATTAGATTATGGTTAATTTTAATTAGGGTAAGGGCCAAATTAGTAATCTCATGATTTTAGGACATCCCTTAGGCCTCTTCCTATGCACATGCCAAAACATGGTATTTGGCATATATGCACCCACTATGGGTATGCCAAATCGCCAAACTCATATGCCAATATGTTTTTCCCGGCATATAGGCATACACGACGAGTTTCCAATGGCGATAGAGTCTTTGCCGCTCGATGGTCAAACTATCGTTCGATGGTCATTCACTCGACAACGACAGTCAAGCTATTGCTCGATACTATGATAACCGCTCATCAGATCTTCATCCAACGGCTAATATTTCCCCCCTCTATAAATACCTAATTTTAATCTCATTTCAACTCACACCGTAATTTCTTAATCTCTTAAGAATTTCTCAATCTCTAGAATTTCTTAATCTCCAATTCTTTTCATCACTCTACGGCTGAGTGCATGGCAAACCATCAGATTATCCAAAATCGAAGAGCCGCTTGTCGTGCAATTGTAGAGAGTGAAACTAGGAGAAGTCAAATTAGGAGATGTCAAGTGGTAAACCTAAAATTCAAAACTGCAGAAGATGAATGTATTTGCGGGAATTATATTGATTTGACAATGGAGCCGTATTTGATCACCAACTATTGTGGGAAAGGATTTTTTTAAGTTTCAAGAACAAACAATGAACCTACGCGGTCGGAGTGTTTCGATTTGGTTCGGCGCTTCGGTATAATTAAGCGGAAGTTAGTAGGTATGTTGCTTTACTTATGAGAAGGTCCAACTCGAGAAGTGGTGAAACCACGGTGGAATTTCAGGAAAGGTGTCGTGTGGAATATCGTCGCATCTACGGGAAAAAATTCCATTTTGAAAGTTGTTTCGAGGTTTTAAGATATTTGCCCCAATATTGTCCAACATTTGTGTTGTAATTTCTCAATTGTCCACTTTTAAAGTTTTAATATTTGTTTAAAATTTTAAAGTATTAATATTTGTTTAAGTTTAAATATTTGTAATACTTTTAATGTTTAAGAATATAATTAATATTAATTTTCAACAAAATTCGTCAAATTTTCAAATTCATTAAACTTCACAAAATTAAAAACTTCAATATAATTAAAATAGTCATTTTACAAGACATAAAACTAGACAATAATTGGAAAGACTCTAAAAAAAATTGGAACAATGTTCTTCATCTTGTTCATCTTCTTCATTTCACTAAACTTTCAATCAATGCGCTCATGAACGAGTCTCCTTTGTTTATCTTCTTCTTTGGCTTCAAATTTGTTTTGCCTTGATTTTCCTTGCCTTTAACCTTTCTTGGCCTTCTCTTAGTTGCGGTTTTGACTTGGTTGATATCCAAAACTTGGAGACTTCTTTGCTTCTTACTTATTTCTTTGAATCTATCACATATCTTCTCAACGGCACCTTCAAGTACTACTCCGGAAAAATCAAGTTGTGTTGTAGAATCAAGTAGGGTTAATTGTGCCATTTGGATCAAATAGAAGAAATAAATTAGATTGAGAAAATAGAATAATAGATTGATAAGAAGAGAAATTTTTTGTGTAAAAAATTTGGGGTAAGTGTTGAGTCCGAAAGTTACCTATTTATAGCGATGAAGAGATAGACAATTCTCATTAGAGTGAATATCGCCGCTAGGGATTCGATCGCTCGGCGGTTTCCCCATAGTGGCGCAAATGGTTTGGCATGCCACTTGGCATGCCAAACACCATTTTTTTTGGCATGTGCATAGGAAGAGGCCTTAACATTGTATGGTAGGTGGCCTAATAACACCATGGCCCCAAAAAAACCATGGTCCTAAAAAACGGTTCATTTCAAATCCCTAGTTTCTATAATTTTTCCACTGATTTCTTCAAACAATGTTTCGTTCTATGCAACAGATTGATCCCAAATAGGATCTCGAATGGAGGAGATCAAAACCCCTTTCTCTATGCTCAAATCTTACATCACTAAACCCTTCTTTTAATCTTCTTCTTCTTCGTCTGCAGATCACATCCATTCTTCTTCTTCATTTGTAGTTTCTTACTTGATAGATTCTTGTGGGTTAACAGAAAAAGAAGCTATCTCCGCCTCTAAAAAAGTTAATCTCCTACTAAAAAATTCCACTGATTTCTTCAAACAATGTTTCGTTCTCTATGCAATACAGTGATCCGAAATAGGATCACGAATGGAGGAGATCAAAATCCTCTTTCTCTATGCTCAAATCTTACATCACTAAACCCTTCTTTTAATCTTCTTCTTCGTATCAGTGTTCGATTTATTTCTTCTTCTTCCTCTGTAGATCACATCCATTCTTCTTCTTCTTCTTGTTCATTTGTAGTTTCTTACTTGATAGATTCTTGTGGGTTAACAGAAAAAGAAGCTCTGTCTGCTTCTCAAAAAGTTAATTTCAAATCCACATCAAATCCAGACACTGTTCTTACTTGCTTTCAAGATTACGGGTTCACTAAACCCGACATCTCCAAACTCATCATCAAGAACCCTGGATTCCTTTCACTTAATGCTCATAAAACCCTCAAACCCAAACTTGATTATTTGAATTCTAAAGATGTCTCTAGACTTGAAGTTGTCAAGGTCTTATCTACTAACCCTACAATTCTTGGGAGAAGTTTAGAAAACCTTATTATTCCTTTATTCGATTCCATCAAAAGCATTGTTGGTACTGATAAGTATGTGTTTGCCGTTTTTGACGTTCAATGGGACTAAGTGATAAATTGATGCTCAACATACAGGTTTTAAGAGATGAAGGTGTCCCTCAATCAAGTATTGTCAAGTTTCTGATCAACGGACCGAGGACCCTTTTGATTAGCACTGGTAAATTTAAAGACATTGTACAAGAAATTAAGGGTATGGGTTTCGATCCTTACAAACATGCATTTCTTATTGCTATTCATGCATTGGCGGCGATGACTAAATCGACTTGGGAAACTAAGTTGAATGCTTACAGGAAATGGGGTTGGTCAGAAGATCAAATTCAATTTGCTTTTATGTTGTATGAAGCACTCTGAGAAGAAGATATCTATGATAATGGATTACCTTGTGAATCAAATGGGTATTAGTTCCTTGCTTATTGCCAGATGCCCAAATGTTTTGAATTATAGCCTTGAGAAGAGGATTATACCTAGGTGTTCTATTTATCGAAGTTTAGTCTCTAAGGGTCTCATTAATAAGGATCGACCGCACAACTTCTCGCTTTTATACATGTCCGACGAGTCCTTCTTGGACAAGTTTGTGATCAAGTATGAGGAAGAAGCTCCGGAGCTAATGAAGGTATACCATTCTTAGCTATTTTCTAGTTTTTTTGTGATCAACATGATGTAAATTGGCAGAATCTCTTGACAGTATTTAGCTTACCATGTATGTCCGGCTTTTGGTGTTCTTTAACTTATTAGCTGTATGCTAATTCTTGAGATGGGGATAATAAATCAGCACTGCATTTCCCCTGCTTAGGAGCATTCAGCATTCTAACACGATACTTGTTTTCCAAATCATTTATGTACTTATGTTATACACAGTAGTACCTGTTGGTGGTATGCAGTCGTTCTTTGTTCATCCAAGCTTACATCTATATGAGCGAATGTTCCTTCATATTTTCAAGTTAATGCAAGTTTGTTGACTTCTAAAACCCTGAATAATTACCGGAACACTCTCATACAAATTGCTTGTTGAAAATTATGGCATGTACCTCAATAGTGGTACTGGTAAGGCCAAAAGCCAATATTGTGTTTTTACATGGTTTACTCTCTAACAGTAAATATCTGTTTTGATGGATGCAGAGATACTTGATGGATTATCAGAAACCCAAGCAAAATCCGCATCAAAGAAACTCTATTTCGACACCACATTGAATCCAGACTCAAGTTCTTACTTTCCTTGAATCTTACGGGTTCACTAATTCCACATCACTAAGCTAATCACCAAGTATCCAATAATCCTTCTATCTGATCCTCGCAGAATCCTCCCAAATTTGTTTATTTATTATCTAGAGATATTACTGCTCATGAACTTGCCAATATCCTATCTACCAACCCACTGATTCTCTATAGAAGTAGTGCAGAAGTAGACGAAAATTGATGCACAACATACAGGTTTTGAGAGATGAAGGTGCTGCTCAATCAAATACTGTCAAGTATTAAATCAACCAACCGAGGAAATTTAT
Source organism: Papaver armeniacum (assembly GCA_023531295.1). Lineage (NCBI taxonomy): Eukaryota > Viridiplantae > Streptophyta > Magnoliopsida > Ranunculales > Papaveraceae > Papaver > Papaver armeniacum. Next base: position 217,257 of record JAJJWW010006784.1, read on the forward strand.
GAAGGAGACTGGAAAATTTAAGGACAGTGTAGAAGAGGTCAAGGGTACAGGGCTGGTCAGAAGAACAAATTCAGTTTGCATTTATGTTGAATCCTATATGTATGATGCACTCTGAGCAGAAGATATCAGGGATATGGATTACCTTGTGAACCAAATGGGGTTAGTTCATTGCTCATTGCTAGATACCTGGTGATTTTGAATTATAGAAATTTAGTCTCGAAGGTTCTCACTAATAAGAATCAAATTCACATAACTTCGTTTACATGTCCGAGGATTTTTTGTTGCACACGTTTGTGATCAAGTATGAAGAAGAAGCTCCGGAGCTAATGAAGGTATACCATTCTTTGCTAGTTTTTCTAATCATTTTGTGAGACATGATCAACATGATGTAGATTGTCAGAATCTCTCGACAGTTTTTAGTTTACCGGTCTATTTCAGTCTTACACATTGGCTGCAACTTTAGGCATTCTCTTGCAAATCTGTAGCTCAACTTAATTATAATGTTTTTTTTTCATGGATTTGTTGGATTTCGTTTTGTTAGTTCTAGATATATGAAGATTCTAACATATTGAAGTGGGTTCTTTTTCCTTGTCATTTTTCGTTCGTTCTTGCCTCAGCTGAGGTGATTGAAGATTTGAAATATCTGATTTTGTATATAATATTCTAAGTATATATTGTTATGTGTAGAAGGGAGAGCTGTAGCAGCAGCAACGACCTCATTCAGAGGAAATGTGTCTTCTATAGCCTCATTTTATGGTAGGGCTAACTCTGGGAGTGCATCAACTGGATGGATTTCAGAGCCATTGCCTTCCTGCTGCAGGTTTGATCACAACTGCAATTGCTGTGGTCTTTTACTTTGATATTTCAATGGAGCTACTCACCGAGCGGCTTTTGGTCCTGTTTATTTCTATCTTGTGCTCTCATCTGGATGGGCTGATATTTCCTTAAAATGTTGGGATTTTGTCAACAATCTTTGAGAAGATAAGTTGGTGTTTCTCTTGTGGTCTTCTCATGGTATTGCCTATTACAAGACGAAAACTTCCCTTGCAATTCTCCTGAAGATTCTCACTCTTCTTTATCTACCCCTGTTTACTTGCATTGCATCTTTTGTTTCCCTAGTTAATTTCTTTACTCGTTATCCTAATATTTAGTCCAATGTAGGCAAAGGACATGATGATTTTAAAGTAAAAGGTCTGAGTAGGAAATGCATGTTAGTAGCGACTAGATGAAATTTGGAGGCGAAAAGGAGAGGACCCCTGCCCTTGTTCAAGTTATAGCATGTGGCTGTCGCAAACTCTTCCATAACAATTATACCTTGTGTAATGGGTTGAAAGAAAAGGCGTGGACCGTACTCTAGAGTTAATTGCGGTCTAGACTTCGCCCGATATAATACCCTGTCCTTCAAATGTTGAACATCTCTTCGCTGCTGTCATGTTTTCTACATATGATCACACCTTCTTTCTGATCCTTTTGCAATATACATTTTAAGCTCTATCAAGCAATATTCTAGTAGATGAAGCCTCACTAGCTAGGTACTTGTATATTTCAGATATTTTATCCAGCTAACAGTTGGAGAATGATTCCCTGTATTGTCCCCTCTATTTATAAATGGGCAATGAAGTAGTTTTTGTACCTATCTTGCATATATTCATCCTAATTGTAATCCTGACATTTACTCGATTATGTTTCTTGATCCTCCAGCATACATGCTTCAAGATCAGGAAGCACATGCCGCCGAGGTACTAAAAATAATAATTTGAGTATCATGTTTCTCTATTAAGTCGCATTTCTGTTCTGTTCTTTTATCCTTTTCTCCTAATGATATGAATCTTTCCCTTTTACTCAGTTGGAACGGACCTTTATAGCTATCAAACCTGATGGAGTGCAGAGAGGGCTGGTAAATATCTTGTTCCTCTTAAAGCATATCTCTCCTGTCGGATGCTCCACATGATTTACTTAATGTCTAAATTTCCTTATCCTGTTTGCAGATATCAGAGATTGTTGCTCGTTCTGAGCGCAAGGGGTTTAAGCTTGTGGCAATCAAGTTAGTAGTCCCTTCCAAAGACTGCTCAGAAACATTACCATGACTTGAAGAAAAGACCCTTTCTCAACGGCCTTTGTGATTTCCTCAGTGCTGGCCCTGTGCTTTCCATGGTGAGAGAAAGACAGAAAGAAGTTTCTAGTCAGCTATACAAATTGGGAAACTAAGACTTTATGTTTCTATAGGTTTGGGAAGGCTTGAAAGGTTAAGTCCTCCTCACAGTCATAAGAATAAACCAAAAATTCAATCTTTGAATCTTTCAATTCAGCAAAAAGCTTTTGTATAAATTCTTTAGTTCTTGATTTTTAATTCAGCAAGCTGAGTGGTTACTCTGGTATAGTTGCCCCCTTGAAGAATTAGAAGGCTGATGATTGTCATCATGAGTGGCAGAAGCTCACCAAGTCCTTGCAGTTTTTGTTCAAAGAAAGAAAAAGCATTAGCGGTAGGTTAAAAAGTAAATGTATGTGTGGAGATGCGGGGTATCGAACCCCGTACCTCTAGCATGCAAAGCGAGCGCTCTACCATGTGAGCTACATCCCCGTGTTGATATTTTGCCGGTATCCATAATATATATATAGAACCCCAAAGTTATTACCAAAGCTCATTGAACTGTTACGAATCATCATCAACAATCAAAAACTTCGTTTGTCTGTTGTTGTATCTCAACTCTCGAGGGGTGCTGGACTCGACCAATTCTTTATGCGGAAGGAAATCAAGATTGCTGAGGGGTATGCCAAATCTCTCACACCCATAAGATTTACTAGATTGGTACACCTTATGTAAAGCGGTGCATGTGCAACAATCTTGAAAGAAATGAGCAAACAAAGTAGAGACGTATAAAACTAGTACCATATTTGTTTGGATCCGACTCTTCACCTGATTCGAACCCACCCATATGCCAGATCATTTGTTTTTTTAGTATTTCTGATGTTTGATTTGAAGTCTGACTCGCTCGTACATATAACTCGGAGCCATTTGAGTCGGATATTATTATTTTTAGTCATATGTAATAATTTAGATTCAGATGAGTCAGATCCACCATTGACAGGGGCGGAGCCAAGGGTTTACTAACCGCCCCTAAAAAAAAAAAAAAAATCACCAGAACCATAAAAATACCCTTGATTTTATAATATATTTTACATTTAGCCCACCGATTTTTATAATTAGTCCACTGGTGTGTAGAATTATTTTTTAGTCCCCTCAATCTCAAAGTCTCTGCTCCGCCCACCGACATTGATGCCTCTGAATGTGTTTGTTGGAGATGAAAATGCATCTTTAATGGACATGAAACCCCTTATAAATAGTGATGATTCAAGAACTTATTACTTTCTTCATTTTTAATAGCATGATCAGAAACTCTAAACATCGTGTTTTTGGTCGGGTCAAGATAGTACAATCCGTGAACTCGGTTATGGTGTTAAGGATTCATTGAGTCCTGAAGGTAAAATTCATTGATATGTTGTGATCACCCATTATTTGGGAAAGGCCATTCTAAAAGAATCCAAATATCCTTGAAATCAGGGGTACAACAATTATCCGTGTGTTTTTCATTATCTATTATAACCCAACTTTTCAACACAAGTATAGAACGAAGACTCGAAGTGTTCGTTAATTTTGTAGTTAAGTTTCTACTCACTTAAGATAAGAATATTTATTCACTTCTGAACGTGAATGTGATCCATGATTGTTTTAATGAAGGCACAAAAATATAAAGATTATGATCCAAGATTTTCTCAACGTGAATGTGATCCGAGATCATAATATTTGAAGGCGAAATATGGGGGATGTGCACAATATTACCTTGGAGACAAACGCTATAATCTTGTACCAGTCTCATTTTTCTCAAAGTCTCAAAAAATGTTATAATCGAAAACTAGTCTTCAAATGGGAAACACGGTTAGGAGATAGTTTTTTTTTCTTTTTTAGTATTTTAAGTCAAACTGTTATCGTAAAATAGTTATGGTTTGTCATTCTTTCAAATAGGAAGACACAATTGTGACCTTGAGTCGGAGTTAACTTCTTAAAAAGTTTTGCTTTTAAGAAACTGTTATATATAAAATCTTATCGTTTTGTTGATAAAAAAACGTGAAGTTGGTAAAGTCCTTTCCCCATACTTTTTTTTTACTCCATCAACCCCTTAGTTTCTCGTGGTAAATTCGAAATAAGCAACCCTTTAAGGTTCCACACGGTAAACCGCATAACTATAATTAAAATTTACTCTCCACTTTTTTTATTTTTCAGATTCACTTCAGTATGACTTCAGGAGGTTTATATTCCATTTTGACTTCCTCTAATGTCTAACAACCTACTTCAGTAAGTTTCGGTTTGGCACACCAATATTATCAGTGCAAGGTATTAGATGTAACATGTAGTACTAACGCCATGCATTTGAACTGAATGTAGTTCGGTATTTAGTTTTTTACATGAACATAAAATATATGTAACATAAAAATTTATAAAATACATTATTACTCGCCCTAAAAAACTGTAGAAATATATGAAGAAGCTAAGAAACGTAGATAACAGAGGATAGATGAAGTTTAGATGAAGCTTATGGGTGAGGGGGACAATACTTGTTACAAGGGATGTAAGAACTAACGAAGAAATTGAGTTGATTGATTGGGTCATATTATATGAAGACACATGCTTGTTGTTGCCTCATAGGTTTAGTTGTAGTAATGCAAGATAAATGAATGGAGCGACGATTGATCACAAAGGTATGAAGAAAAAAATCAATACGTACGGTTTTAGGTTCAACTACTTGTTGTTATATTTTACTAGGTATATATAATCTCTGTTGTCATGGAAAAACACTAGATACCTGATTAAATGCAAGCTAAAGCAATATAGACGCTTGATCATAAAAATGAAGCATAAAATCAATACCTAATTAAATTCAACTGCTTGTTGTGCTATTTTACTAGGTAGGAAACCATCAACAGTTATTAGAAACTATTAACATATTTTTCAATGACAAGTATCCAAAGATCTGCAATACAAATTCAGATACTGCATTGAAAACACTATATATGTGCTCTTGTTACGCACTTGGGCACATTTAACATTTTCTCTTATTATTATTTTTTTGATGAAATGTAGAGTGAACACGTCAATTTTCACAGGTTTGGAAATGAGTTAAAACCTTTTCTCTAACTGTATAAACAAAACTTTGCATATTTTTTTCACCATATCTTTCACGGCCACAAATTTTTACCACCACAATAAGAAGTTACCTTTACTGAATACAGTTTTACATCAAGAGATAGAAATAAATACATTAAAAATAATCTAATCACTGAGAAATGATCTTCCTTTGTTTATGTTTAACGAATCTTTCTTTGTTTATGTTTAACATCCTAACATGACCTAAAGTATGTACCACCTAACTATTCTGCAAAAAAACATTGCATCATTGATAGTAGTATAGAAAAAAGAACATTTAAAATAATACACATGATGTCAATTAATAGGCTCTTTTGTATTTAAAAAGAACATTGCCTTATTGATAGGCATTTGAATTAGTATTTGCTTTGAGTAGTTATCAATTGTTTAAGTAGGAACGATAAATCCTACTTTGTAGGGAGTTCTATGCATAGGTATGTCTTGTAATCATCTTTGCAAACTCTATTTAAGGAATCTCAATTAGTGAAACGATATGCAAAAAAAACAAATTACAATTAGAGTTCTAGTGAGTCGGTTTTTATCGAATAAAACCATTATCGACGACAGGCTCGTCCATAAACCCAAATCTATTTATTTGGGTTCAGGGTTCATGGTTCAAATCTAAGTTGCGATATTAGAAAGATATTAAGAGGATCGTAACACATGAATTTCTTCCTAACAAAATGACGAAGTTTGATATTAACTTGTAACTTTTTTGTTATACATTCTATTAAAAAAGTAAACACCGGGTAAAAATCTAGATCATTCTTGTCCTTTTAAACGTTGAACTGCTAAATATCTAACCATCTGTTTTGTATCTCCCTATATAAATATCTTTCTACCTATCGGTTGTTAGGGTTAAAAAATTGACCCAGTGATTGCCGAATAGAAAGAAAAATGGTTAGGGTTTCGGTTTATTGAAGATGAAAATTGATAGTTACCCTTATTTTTAATGCCTCCAACCAAATTTCATTATCATGAGGAATTCTACCATTTTCCTAAACTTCCACTATCCGCCATCATAGAAAATTCTTAGTCCAACAAAAACCCTAAAAATAAGTCCAGCAGCAACACAAACCTAATTAGAATATGAAGAAGAAATTTGAAATGAGAGATCAATGAACATCAAAATAATAATACATATTCTCGTGGTGGCATAGAACTTAGAAAAGAGATGGCGGAAGATGTATTCTATTTCGAAAAAGAGACTAAGTCAAGGAAAAATAATTTTATATATCACTTCTAGAGTATCATATTTGATGTAGCGGCACCAATTCAAACACATGGCACTTTATGATTCTACCAAACTACGGTCAAACCACAATTATTTTCTCAATCTCTGAGCTTCTGATTGTTTTACGCGTCGTTTTTTCAAACAAAATCTTAAATATTTTCATAGCATTGTTGCCACAATGCCATTATTTTTCTTTCAGAAGATCCAACAATTTTAGGTGCCATATTTTTTTGGTTGCGACAATATATTACAATAAATTTTTTTTTGAAGGACAAATGGGCTCTAAAGAGTCCTATTTATTAAACTACCTCAGTAAGATTGAGGTTTGAAACCATACAAAGGCTTAGTTTGGTATTACTGTGAGTTTTGTAAAAGCGCTTTTCTGTTGTGCGTTGTTGTATAAAAAAGCAGTTGAACAATTGGTAAAATATAAACTAAAAGTTAAAGCTAATTAAAAAACAATCAAATTGTGTTTGGTAAAATATCAAGTTCAACTATTGTTCTTGTAGCAAATGAGAAAACAGACATATCTCTTGAAATAGTTTTTATTCTAATTTTTTGGGTTTAAAATAATATATATTATAACAAATATATATAGTATTAAATTTGCTAATTAGTGTTAATGTTATTATTGCTTTTGTTAAAAATTATTATTTTTATTAATCACTTTTGTTAGAGCATTGCTTTCAGGTTGAACCCACCAAGCGTTGGTATGTCAAGGTTGGTTGTCATATTTTAGTTCCAAAACTCAAGGTCGCTTGATTGGATTACTAGAGCCAACTTCGTTAGATTAGACTAGGAAGTTTCGAAATGTTGAGACATACAAGTATTACTTTGAAGAACACGGAGAATCGAAAGTCGTATCGACGTAAACGAACACATCATCCTTCTACCGAGGTTAGTAATACAAGACTTGACTTGTTTCCATTTATATATATGTTACTTTAAATTCGTTTAGGTTGAAAACATAAAATGTGAAGTTATATATATGGAATTATAGTATTGGAGACTTGATCATCTTATTATGATTAAGGGTAATTTTGTGTTTCCTCCCCTCCCAAGATTGCTAATTAGCGTTTCCTCCCCAAATAGATCAAAATTAGTGTTTCCTCCCATCGTTAGTTTTTTCCATCCAATACTCAAGTTAATTGAGTCAAGACATGTGCATACGTGGCGTAGATTGTACATGTGTTCCATGATCTACCCAAAATATTCCCCCACTGAAAACAAACTTTAAAAACGTGTTTAAGAATACCACATGTTTCCTTCTTGTCCGACACCAGTACGCCATCACAGATTGAAATGGATTCTTTCTGATTGAACTTAATCGTTGAAATCAGATAAACCCAAACTCTAATCTTCTTTCCTTTTTTGTTGAAAATCTTATTTGCATCGATCAAACCCAAGATTTTACAGTAATTGTTTTGGGGGTTGTTTTCCCTATATCTGCTACTCACAGGAAAACTCGAGCCACTCCAGTTTCTAATTGACTTCTTAAATATCATCTAGCCCCTTCGTAAACAACCTTACAAATATGCATTTCTAGTGCTATTCATGTAACTGCAGCAATGAGTATATCGCCGTGGGAAAAAAGTTCAATGCTTATAGGAAATGGGGCTGGTCAGAAGAACAAATTCAGTTTGCATTTATGTTGAATCCTATATGTATGATGCACTCTGAGCAGAAGATATCGGGGACTATGGATTACCTTGTGAACCAAATGGGGGTTAGTTCATTGCTTATTGCTAGATACCTGGTGATTTTAAATTATTGAAGTTTAGTCTCTTAGGGTCTCACTAATAAGGATCAAATTCACGTAACTTTGGTTACATATCCGAGGTTTTTTTGTTGCACACGTTTGTGATCGAGCATGAGGAAGAAGCTCCGGATCTAATGAAGGTATACCATTCTTAGCTATTTGCTAGTTTTCTAATCATTTTGTGAGACATGATCAACACGATGTAGATTGTCAGAATCTGTTGACAGTTTTTAGTTTACCGTGCTATTTCAGTCTTACACATTGGCTGCAACTTTAGGCATTCTCTTGTAAATCTGTAGCTCAACTTAATTATGATGTTTTTTTTCATGGATTTGTTGGATTTCTTTTTGTTCTAGATATATGAAGATTCTAACATATTGAAGTGGGTTCTTTTTTCCTTGTCATTTTTCGTTCGTTCTTGCCTCAGCTGAGGTGATTGAAGATTTGAAATATCTGATTTTGTATCTAATATTCTAAGTTATATTGTTATGTGTAGAAGGGAGAGCTGTAGCAGCAGCAACGACCTCATTCAGAGGGAATGTGTCTTCTATAGCCTCATTATATGGTAGGAATAACTCTGGGAGTGCATCAACTGGATGGATTTCAAGAGCCATTGCCTTCCTGCTGCAGGTTTGATCATAACTGCAATTGCTGTGGTCTTTTATTTCTTGATATTTCAATGCTTGAGCTACTCACTGAGCGGCTTTTGGTCCTGTTTATAAAAAATTTAAGATGAAAATTCTTAAGGATGATTTCTATCCTGTGCTCTCATCTGGATCATGGGCTGATATTTCCAAAAATGTTGGGATTTTGTCAACAATCTTTGAGAAGATAAGTTGGTGTTTCTCTTGTGGTCTTCTCATGGTATTGCCTATTACAAGAGGAAAACTTCCCTTGCATCTTTTTGTTTCCCTAGTTAATTTCTTTACTCGTTATCCTAATATTTAGTCCAATGTAGGCAAAGGACATGATGATTTTAAAGTAAAAGGTCCGAGTAGTAAATGCATGTTAGTAGCGACTAGATGAAATTTGGAGGAAAAAAGGAGAGGACCCCTGCCCTTGTTCAAGTTATAGCATGTGGCTGTCGCAAACTCTTCCATAACAATTATACCTTGTGTAATGGGTGAAAGAAAAGGCGTGGACCGTACTCTAGAGTTAAGTGCGGTCTAGACTTCGCCCAATATAATACCCTGTCCTTCAAATGTTGAACATCTCTTCGCTGCTGTCATGTTTTCTACATATGATCACACCTTCTTTCTGATCCTTTTGCAATATACTTTTGAAGCTTTATCGAGCAATATTCTAGTAGATGAAGCTTCATTAGGTATATATATATTTCAGATATTTTATCCAGCTAACAGTTGGAGAATGATTCCCTGTATTGTCCCCTCTATTTATAAATGGGCGATGAAGTAGTTTTTGTAGCTATCTTGCATATATTCATCCTAATTTTAATCCTGACATTTACTCGATTATGTTTCTTGATCCTCCAGCATACATGCTTCAAGAGCAGGAACCACATGCCGCCGAGGTACTGAAAATCATAATTTGAGTATCATGTTTCTCTATTAAGTCACATTTCAGTTCTGTTCTTTTATCATTTTCTCCGTTAATGATATGAATTTGTCCCTTTTGCTCAGATGGAACGTACCTTTATAGCTATCAAACCTGATGGAGTGCAGAGAGGGCTGGTAAGATGCTCCACGTTACTTAAACATCTGCAAGAAAATGATATCATGGCTCCTCGCATGGGATATTATAGCAACAACTTCATCTATCGAGTTAGGGATATTGCCCATTCTTCAAGATGATGTCTAAATTTCCTCATCTTGTTTGCAGATATCAGAGATTGTGGGGTTTAAGCTTGTGGCAATCAAGTTAATAGTCCCTTCAAAAGACTTTGCTCAGAAACATTACCATGACCGGAAGGAAAGACCCTTTTTCAACGGCCTTCGTGATTTCCTCGGTGGCCCTGTGCTTGCCATGGTGAAAGACAAACAAGTTTCTAGTCTTTATAAGCTATACAAAATGCGAAACTAAGACTTTATGTTTCTTTAGGTGTGGGAAGGCTTGGAAGGTTACTTCCTCGGTGTCATAAGAATGATTCTAAAATCGATTTTTGTTTCAATTCAGGAAAAGCTTTTGTATAAATTCTTGGGAAAATGGGGAATATGCCCTAAAAATCGATCTGTCATCTTGGGGATATGCCCCTAGATTCCATTTTGGAATATGCCTAAAGTAATCTGTTTCCGTCAAAGAACCGTTAAATAGACTATTTATCGTAAATGTGTCCGAACTTTCTCTCTAATTTTTTCAAGATTTTTTTCGTCTAAATATGTTCCCGAACCTTGTAAAGGTGTTAATATATCGTATATCTGTCTTTTAATTCGCATATGTGATCCCAAGTGTGAGCTTAATATTAACTACTTAACGGTTTTGGATGGAATTTTGGGACGTCTGGGGCATATTCCCAAAATTGAATCTTGGGGCATATCCCCAAGATGACAACGATTTTGGGGCATATCCCAATATTCCCTAAATTCTTCATCGGTCAGTTCTTGTTTTATAGTTCAGCAAGCTGAGTGGTTACTCTGGTATAGTTGATTAACAAGTTGAGTAGCCAACCAATTCATTTATGATGTAAAAATAATGGTGTGACCCCTTGAAGAATTAGAAGGCTAATGGATGTCATCATGAGTGGCAGAAGTTCACCAACTCCTTGCAGTTTCTGTTCAAAGAAAGAAAAGGCATTTGCTTGCCTCCTTGTGCTAGAAGGTCTCACACGGATGTAATCGCAGCACAAAAACAGTTTCAAGTCCAATTAGTATTTACCTGCTAAATCGGCTAACTCCTGAACTGTTATCAATATGCTTGGTATCTAGTTCTTCAATCAGTAATTGAAGTCTCTGGGTCTGTGCCAAGAAAATCAACAACCATATCTCCGTCAGTTTCACTCGAGGTACAAGAATCAGTTTATAGAAAGATAGAAAGAAACAAATCTGTTATCCCGACCATCGAGATATTGCAAATTAAAAGGTCTCGTCCAAGAAAAAAAAAAAACTGAAGGAATTACATGATCAGCAGCAATAGAATTTGCTTGCTAGGGCTTGGCAGCAATTTTGTAAAACCCAGTAAAAAAAAAAAATTGGTATGTGGTATGTTTAAAAAGTAAGATTGTATGGAGATGCGGGTATCGGAACCCCGTACCTCTGCATGCAAAGCGAGCGCTCTACCATGTGAGCTACATCCCTGTTGTTATTAGTTTGGTATCTTTTATTATATATTAACTTAGAGTACCCCAAAGTACCAGCCAACTTGTATCTTTATCATTGGAACTAAGAATCATCATCAACAATCAAAAACTTTGTTTCTCTGTCGTTGTATCTCAGCTCTGTGGTGCTTGACTCGGCCAAGTTCTTTACCTAACAGGAATTGAGATTGTTACTGGGTATGCCATTGCCAAATCTATCACACCCGTGAGATTTATTTCAGCTTGGTGCACTCATGTAAGAGGTGCACCAACAATAATCTTGAAGGAAATGAACAAACAAAGTGGACGTTAAAACAAGTACCATGTTTATTTGTATCGTACTAGCTATTTGGATCCGACTTGCTTAATGGATTCATACATTTAATTTGAAACTCATATGTTGGATCGCCTATTTTTACATTTTTCTCGATGTTTAATTTGGAGGTCTCACTCTGCCTCATACATTTAACTCTGAGTAGTAACACTAAGCAAAGAGAGAACAAAATTCTTCATTGAATTACAAGGATCCGTACACCGTAATAAATACAAGGAGGAGTCCGACAAGAAATAATGTGAGCCACACACATGTGGAAATATCAACCAGAAAACAATAAAGACAACTATTAAAGAGTCAGAATAACAAGACAAAGTGAAAATAAATACACTTGTTACTACCCCGCAAAATGAAGGGGTGTTAAGACCTTCGCTTTGATTTGAGAAACTCAAAACGTGGTGCTCCAAGACCTTTGGTGAATATGTCACTGCTTCTCCGTGAGTTGACAGATATATAACTTGGGTGCCGGACTTCTTTAGATCAACTAGTTCTTTAACAAAATGAAAATCCAATGCAAAATATTTCATTCGTCGTGAAAGATAGGATTTGAAGCTAGAGATATGGAACTTTATTGTCACAAGCATTAGTAGGTGAAGCTGGTAGAAATATATGTAAGTCTTTAGAAGATTGCATAACCAAACAACTTCACTGCAATGAAGCCAAAGACCCGTATTCACTTTCCCGCTATCGGATCTTGAAATGGTTGCTTTCTTTTAGCCGATCTCGAATCGGATTGTCTCCAAAGAATATATACAATATCCACTTGTTGATTTTCTATCATCAGATTTGCTCGCCTACCGCATCCGAATAACTTGAAGAGCAAAGAAAACTTTTAGAGAATAGAAGTCCACGATCTAGAGCACCTTTGACAAATCTCAAGATTTTGTATGTTTTGAGATGCGTGTTGGTGTCCGCATAAACCGATTACGGAGTTGATTAACCTGCAAAACATAATTCACAGTCTTTGTCCAAGTTAAGTATTGAAGAGAACCAACTATAGATCCAGATTCTCAGGAGGGGATTGAGAATGTCACACGCTGCACTCACCTTGTGAGCTAGAATAAGGAGTAGAACATGGTTTGATACCCACCAAATTTATTTACCTAGTAAGTCAAGTGCATACTTTGTCCTCGACTTAGAAAAAAGTCCTTTGTCAGTTTCTCTTAACTTCAAGACCCAAAAATAATGAAGAGCTTTAGATCTTTCACTAGAAACTTAGACAAAGATAAGCAATTATAGAATCAGCAATGTGTTTTATCATTCTCTCATTATTATGTCATCCACATAAACTAAGATGATTATGAGCTAGAGCAAGTTTCAACAAACAAAGAACTATCCGCTTCGAGAGGGTATAAAATCAATCGTTGCAACTAGAGAATCCATTAGTTTGCATACCAAGCTCTAGGAGCTTGTTTGAGACCATATAAAGATTTATGTAATATGCATACATAATCGTGGATGTTCCTTATCTTCAAAACCAGGAGGTTATTTCATGTAGACTTCTTCTTTTAAATCTCCATGAAGAAAAACATTACTCATATCTAATTGTTTAATATTCCAATTAAAGAATATCTAGAGAAAGAACAAGTCTCGATAGTGCTCTGACAACAAAGACTAAAATTTTCAAAGAAATCAAAACCTTTCAACTTGGATTATACCCTTTTGCTACTAGCCTAGCTTTATGTATCTCTATAGTACCATCTACCATTTGCATCCCACTACGCTTTGAGCAGGATCGGGGTGGTACTTTTGACCAAGTGCCGCATCTTTAAAAAGGCTTAGTCCTATGGGCTGGATATTTACTGCTTAGACGCCATCCACGTCGACAGAAACCTCCTAATCCCTATGGAGGCTAATCATAGCCGAAACGCCTAACAATTCCTGTTACCACCTCTCTCCTTCTTTTCCTCCTTTCTTCTCTTCTCTCTTTTTTTTATTCTCTTTCTCCCTTCTTTTCCTCCTCTCTACGCTTTCCTCCCTCTTTTCTTCTCTCTCATTTTTTTACTCTTTCTCTCTCCCTCTTTTCCTTCTCTCTCCGTAAAAATTATATAGTCATCGAATAATCCAACTGCTTCACTTTTTGAGCTGAATAATTCGCCGTTTCAATCTCGCTCGATAATTGAACTCACAGGAAATGCTAGAGAGAGAAGTAGTTTTACTGGAGGTTAACTTTTTTTCCCACACTTTTTTCATGATTTGCAACACTTTTTGTCCAATCTAGCAGTCCAATCTAGCCCATATGACTTAGCCTAAAGCTGTATTTTCTAGCTGCACAGCCTTTAACCAAAATGGAATTTTGGCAGCTTGAGTGTAACATGTAGGAGTAATGTGATTAAAGTGAGATATATGAGAAACATATAATGCATATTTGGTAGAGAATAATACCTTTGGTTTGAAAGTACCAACCTTTGCTCTTGTAGTCATTTGATGATAGTTCGTAGAAGTAATAGTTGGAAACAGATATTTAAGTATCAAGTATGTGTAGAAGTATCATCATAAGTAGATGTTGTCAATAATAAGTATCATTGAGCACAAAAGTATCTATGATAGCTGTAGAAGTATCCAAAGTAGCAGGAGTACTTGGAAAACCAAGAGTATTAAAGATTCAAGTGTTCTCTCGTTTAGGGATAAACTTTATAGGGAAAACTCTTCATGAAATACAACATGTCTTGAGATAAACACTCTACCAAGTAGATGGATTTAAACACCAACCCTTGTGTTGTGAACTATATCCAATAAAACACACATTGTACACTTCTAGGTTGCAATTTGTTATTAGTGTAAGGCCTCAACCAAGGAAAGCACAAACATCCAAAAGATTTGAGAAAGAAATAATCTGGTACTTTGTTGAACAAGGACCGAAATGGAGTTGAAAAAGATAGTGATCTAGTTGGTAATCTCGTTAATGATATAATTGAAGTAGATAAAACATCAAACCAAAGTTCAAAAGGCAAACTAGCTTGATATAAAAAGTTCTGTTATCTTAGAAGATGCTTATGTTTTGATTCCACACCATTCCCTGCCTGTGATGTGTGAGCGTAATTTCATGAGAATACCACTTGCTAAAGTAATACTTTCAAAGTAGCAAAATCTCCTCCCTCCATCAGTCCTAATGATTTTGATATGAGTTTAACTAATTTTCTATGCCATTTTTGAAGTTATCATTGCAAACTTACAATCTTTAAGTTTCAAATGATAAACCCATCAAATTTTATGTAATCATCAATGATATTCACATAATATCTAAATCCATTTGAAGAAATAATCGAGCAGGAGCCCATACATCCATGTGAAGTAATTGCAAAGGAGTTGTAGTTACACATAAACATATGAAATGGTTGCTTATGACTTCTACAGACTTGACATTCAATACAAGTAAGAGTTTTGTCTCGAAATATTGAGAATCCTAGCTAGCCTACTAAAGAGATTGAAAAGATGGGTGAGGCGATTCTCTATGCCGCATAGTTGAAGAAGCTTTAACTACAAGCAAATGTTGTTGAAGGAACCGGAGTAATAATTTTCCTTGTAGTGGATAAAGACCATCTTTAATCACGATCTGAAAAAGAATTCGTCCTGAGTTCACATCCTTTATAGTAAAATCATTGAAGTGAAAGCCGAGAACAATGATTATCTCTCGGGTAAACTTATTAACTCGAAATTAAGTTCGTGATGCTAAAGGAACATGAAGAATATCTTTGAGAGTAAAATTGTTATTTGGACTAAAGAAGATCCAGCTTTATGAATTTGCATACCTTCACCATTAGATGTAGTGATGACATGTGCTCATAAGAAGAAGTTGAAGCAATATTAGAAGCATCAACAGCTAAGTGATGTGTTGCACTCGGTCCATATACCAAGGATTTTGTCCCATAATATTTATGTAAGCAAGCATAGCTTGTAGATTTCTTGGAGGATTTCTCCCTTGATATGACAAATTCATTCTATTCCAACACATCAAGATCATAACCATATTTGTGACATATCTCGGCATGTTGGTCTTTCACCTTTAAGAAATACTTGTAGAACCAAAAGAAGCAGTGTCTTGCATGTACTGATAAGAAGCATTTGTTTGTTGGAGAAGGTAGGAATACCGCACTTACCAAAACCTCTACCTAATATAAAGTACGACCCCCGCGGAAAACCTCTAGAATTTCCTCTACCATTGTTATTGCCGATGCGTAGAATGCTCTATTAGTTGATTCAAGAGAAGAACTTGCAATTTTACACACTGATGTGATTTTCAATTGAGTTGTAGTAAATAGGTTCACAAGAGACTTGAAAGCAATAGATTTTAGACTTATAAAACTTAAAACAAAACTTAGCTCAAAATTTGATTGCAAGATATTAAAATAACCAAGAATTGATTCCATTATTACACATGAATGAATGATGGTAAATAATCCAAAACTCTAATTATCTTTTAAGTCCTTATTTTTAATTCACAAATAATCGTAAATTTCAAAAATTAATTTATCCCCTACATAGATTATCTAAACAAAGCATAACTCTATCTAATTGAATCACAACTAATGAAGAAAATTTTGTAAACAATTAAAAACTCAAGAAAAGCGTTGATTAAGTGAATTATAAATTATAAAAATAGAGAAAATAAATAATTACCAATTATTCACGAAATAGCTTCCTCATTGCCTTGGTTGTGAGAGAATTAGCTCATCATGCTTGAAACTCTCAAATAATTTATTTATGCTCAAAAATGGTTTACAAATGATGAATAATGGAGAAATAATAAAAACCGGGTTTGTACATAATATATTTGTTACAAATCAACCGTTACAAAGAACATAACAAAATATGCCATCACACCGAGAAGTACGACCCGTTACTCACCGTTGTCACCGTTGATAAACGACTCCGACTTTTGGCGTCAATGTTCTTCGTGTTCTTCACAAGAAAAGAAGTGTGTTCTCCGCAACTTGATCAATCTCCTATGTGGTTGCTCTTAAACTCTCCCCAATCACTCACAAGTGACCCCTCAATGAGACCCCAAGAATCTATTTATAATTCAGAACAACACCAAGAAATCTCGCCATTAACCCACATTAATCCTCCATTACCGGTGTTAAGGAAAATATTTTCGAATATTTTCTTCCCCGATTTAACTCTTCACGCGTTTCTGGTGTTGACACACTCCCAACACAGCCTCCGGGGCTGGAGTAAAACTCGTTAAGATACACACTATCCTCTATCACGCACAGAAATCCCATGAATATCTCGTGCAAACACGTGAATATCTCTCGTCCTCTCGTTTTATTCTCACCGAGTATCTAGCCAATTTTAGCCGACTAAATCAACCATACCGCCTCTCGTTAAGACTAGTTAAGTCTTCCCAAGAATTACCAAATTGCTGAGTCTCCCTTCAACTCGTCCAAAATGCCAACCCTAACCCTCGCAGGAAGAACAAAAATTCCCTGCCAAAACTGAAATTTGAATAAAGAAGATGGTGTCCCCCTATCCCTGCTCGGGGGTGTTAATAGCAGGTGCCCAACCGAGGTGCTCCTTAACCAAAATGAGGGTGCCTTAGTACTTTTCCAAGGGTCCAAATAGCACTTTTTGAGAAACTTTTTCCACATAAGTGTATTCCTCCAAAAACACCTACACAAACATAAAAACACCATAATAAGTACAAAATCAAGCACTAACAATAGAGACATTGAGGGACAATTCGTACACAAAAATGTGTCTATCAAATACCCCCAAACTTATTATTTTCTAGTCCCGAGCAAATCTAATCTAGAAAATAAAATTCCTAGATCACTAGGTGGCCCCAAATGGACCGAGTTAATCTCGGGAGGGCTTTACTGGGAGGTGTACCCACAAAACCTTGACTTCTAATTGGTCACAAGTATCCAAAGAGCTATGAGGACATACAAATTCTCAACCTATCTCCAAGTAACCAGAATGCCAAAGAAATTAAAGGCGCCAAATTCAAAGCCGATCGAAGAAAAGGGGAGACACATCCGCAACACCTCAGATAAACATTGTAAGATGCGTCCGCTGATTTATTATTGGATAAGATTAGGACAAGAGAAAAGATGAGAGGGACATCTCACACAGCTGACTAATTATGTGTGATGAGTTAAACCA